>JAQJVL010000339.1:220000-282500 GCA_035578905.1 Stictocephala bisonia | reverse complement strand
CCACAACTTTTTTCCGTTGATTCGCTACCGCTTGATAAATATTCTATTGCTCTTAAAACTATTCCGCAATTATTTTTACGTCCACTGCAGTATTCCTTATTCCCTAGGAATCTGATATCACTGGCCTTATCTTATTACGGAGAGCACATTCGGCAGTAAGCCAATCATTGGATTTACCAGTTTATGACCAACTTTAGTAGCCACCTAACCTAACCTAACCTGACCTGGCCTGACCTAACCTAACCGTTATTGGGATAAAAAAAGGAGTAGTGGTAAAGTGACAGAAAAAGTAGTGGTAGTTAATTAATGGAATAGGCCCAAAGTTGATAACTATTGTGGCTTCACTAGTAAATAGTTAGGATTTTTCTTACAATTATTGTCTTAAGTGTTATTTATGTAAAAAACTACCCGTCCTTTTATCAAATTCAAGGAAAATAAAAAGAATTAAAAGTAAAATTTATCTTACCCATTTGCTTGTAGACATAATAGTTGTAGCTGTCTTCCACGTAATCCTTCATGTGAATCCTGTAATTATAAATAAATAATTACATACAATATTTTCCCAATCGCATAAACATGGTATTGCAAATGACATTTCAGATATTTGATGAATATTACAATTTTGTGTTTACATAAAATTTAATTTTTTATATTTATTTTTGCATATATAATAATCTAATGGTAGGTAGGTAGCATATAAATTTTATAGAATGTTAATATTACTTTGTTGTTTTACAGTTTTGTTATTTTGTGATTTTTTTACTATATTATACGCGCACTTCAATTAAAATTTGAGTAATTTAAATGATAATATAAAGAATATATTTGATTATTTTATAAACATTTAATTCTGCCTGCAACACAAATTAAGGTTTACTTGATTGCAACTAATTACATACAATAGCATAAACGTGTATATGTATCTTTGGTACAAACTGAGTCTCATTATTATCCGTTTAAAGTAGCGATACCTACCCGTAAACATTGGACCAACATTTAAACCACCAACCTTAAAAAATATATGATGTATATTTTTTACATTTATTATCCCCTAAAGAAAGCTGGAGAACTTGAACAACACAAAACATTCACCTAGTCATTCTCTCTCAAAACCTCTTAATTACTTCACTATGATCAGTTTACCTGTAATTTGTTCATTTGCGTCTTTTATTTCTTGCTTTTTAATGAAATTTTTATTTATAAATTTTTCTCTAAAAGCCTCACTACCACTGATTTATTCTATTGAATTTTTCCATTGTTTCAAGTTCTACTAAGTTTATTTGATCCAGTTAGTCATTAGTTTGCTTCAGTTTACTATGTTACAAATGTATTTAGAAACCCTAACTTTGCTCATAATCTGAAGGTAGCCGTAAAAAATTTTTTTAATTTTTAATATACATATGCAAACCTCTATAATAGTGTCTACTTTTTTTTTTTTTTTTTTTTTTTGATTAAATTCCTTTTTAGGTCGTCTCATCCTCTATACGTAGTATTTGGAGACTACACCTTGGACAGTTCGGAGTATTTTTATTTCATATTTTTGGGAGTATCCTTCCCTTCGCTGTGAGAATAAGAGCCCCTATGATATTACTATGGGGGCTTATTATAGTATTTCCCTTTGACTACGATGTACCTGTGGACCACCTACCATATTCATACTAATGGTAGTTGTAAAAATAGTTTTCATTTGAAATTACCATATGTCTGTTGTTTGAAAGACATTTTTTAGCATAGAATTGTTCATGCTTGGTAGAAAGTATTTGGATATTTCCAATGATTGAAGAGTTTTACAGAATAAACGCAACGTTTCGACGGATATAAAACATTCATATCGTCTTCGGGTGTTACTTTATATCTCAGCCAACACTTACAACTACTGTTTCCCTCTTAACCCATATTAATTTAAGAACAAAACTTGCTTATAGACTACGGTTGACTATTAATAAAATCTAGTATTCTTAAAAACTATCACACATAACTCAATTATGACTAATATAAGACGGAATATGAAATACAAAACAAATACACATATTTTTATACTGTATTTTTGTATTTTTTATAATTGTGTGTTTTTTATATAGTTTATGAGAACGTGTGACTTCCTTAAAAGTCAACTGTCGTTTTAAGCATGTAGTTTTTAAGGGTTTTCTAAATTATTATTTGTTAAAAAATAAAACTAGTTGTAAATGTAAGCTAAGGTAGCAAGTAACACCTGAAGACGACAGGAGTTTGTTATACCTGTCGAAACGTTGTGTTTTTTCCTCAAAACACTTGATGTATTGGAAATCTCCAAATAATTCCTACCATTCCTGTTTGCTTACATGTTTGGCCATTAACTATCATATTACTAATGTCATTTGACGATAGTGTTGTGTTAGTATAGGAGATGGGCCGGTAACAATTAGGTTAATTATAATAGTAAATATATTTCCAATATCTGTTATTCCATATGGTAGGACACCTTTCAAACGCTGGTCATAACACTGATCTTGTTGAACATAATATTGTCTTACCATTGTTCAGATAAAATTTTAATTCCTAGTAATTTATGAAAATAATATATCAAACTTCTTTCCGTCTCATATGCATTTATAAATTATAAACTTCCTTCAAAATATTGAGTAGTGCAAAACTACATTGATTTTGTTGATATAGACATTTTGCTTGAACATTTCGAAGGAAATCAAAATATAGTTCTTGATCATTTTTATTTTAACAATTAATTTGTAATTGGGTCAACACAATAATCCGAACTGATTAATGTTCCTGCTGCACTTAAGATATAACAATACTAAAAAAATTTAAAAAAAATCACATTAATTTATAATATTTTAACATTATCAGGTTACTTAATACTATCCGTTTTTTTTTTTTTTTTTTTTTTTTTTTTTTTTTTTTTTTTATTAATTATATTTGCTACCATTAAAATGTATGTGTTATTGTGATTAGCCAGGTAATCAGCTTCAGTTAAGGTTGGCCTCTGGAGTATTACATAACCTAATAATGATGATTTTAAATATATTTAATTTTTAAAAGAACCCTATTTTTACTATATAATCTCCAAAATATTACTCCATGGTCAATAACGCTGAAGTAGGGGTTTAACTACTAGGAGAGGATGTGTTAACAAGAAACGTCAAGGTGAGAAGTTTCAATTTCACCTTGACTTCTTTAACTTAAGATATGGCCTAAGTAAAAATAAGTGTATCGTGAAATATTTAATATATCTAATAGTCTTCTTAATATTTTAGCAATTAATTTTGATGTATCAATTTATTACTGTCTGCATAAATCGCCACAGACTACTCACCTTAGTCACCACGGCATAGTTCTTTTTCATTTCGATTCGATTGCTACCCCAATTATTAGCAATCATGTGTGATTACTTATCATTAATAATTATTAATAAATATAACTTACTTTATGTAAAGTATATGACTAATTGCTTCTAGAAATGAATAACAAGAATACAAGTGCTTGCACGATTGAACGTAATTTGACGATCATGCTCGAGGATTTATTTTGAACAGTTAGTTAATTCTTTGTTCATTTTATCATAGTTACAACGTGTTTTATTACAAGTGACCCAAATCCATTCATTGACTCATTACATTAATTTTATCAATTTATCTAACTAAATACTGTTTTAACTATTTTACATTACTATAATCAATAACAATCAGCTGTTCCTCAGTACTACAATTGAAAAAATAATGAATTGATACAAACGTGTTCATCCGTCAATTAAATCACCTACCCATTGTAGATCAGGTAGTTAAAGGCAATCGTTTAAGTAAAACGGTTAAATGGACAGAAATAATAATACTAAATATTGCACTATTTGACATTGGAAGACTACTTAAAAAAATATCTAAACTTACATATTGAGGCCTGATGAAATACTTTAGTTGCACTGGTCACTCACTAACTAATTCGTCATAGAACATGTTGAATAGCCAAAGGTCAACATTAATAGTCATTAGCTGGCTCTTCAGCTTCGGCTCCCTCCCCCCTCCAAAGGTGATTTAGTCTATACACGTCATCTCTGGACTTTAATGACTTCATGAAGTAGGCCACTTAATAAAAAGTGATATTTTGTAGGTCAACAAATGTACAGAAGCGTTTCTGGTGAATGTGTCCCAGCTCTTCAATAATCTCAACCTGTCCCACGTTTCTAAATAAAACTGAAAAATATTCTAGCTAGTAAGATTTATTTATTCACAATATGAGGACTAAATAAATTTATAAGTACGGCTGAACGAAGAAAGAACTTTTTTAACCTAATAATTAGTAATTTTTTATGTTTTAGTCTTTGACACGCATTGGAAATGGGTCGATTACTTAAGGCAAGCATTTAGTCAATTATGTAAATTAATATAACTGCTGAACGCAGGTTTGAATTATGTTACGTTTTCAAACAGAAAACTCAAATGTGATCTCGTTAAATAATGAATAAACTCACTTAATGTTCTTATTTTCATATTTCCTTAATTAGAAATACTGACTGCCAAAAGAAAGATTAAAATTAAAATCACACAATCCATACGATTATTTTTGAAAAATGTGTACACCTTTAAAACTACTAATTTCATCCATTAAGTTAGATATAATTTTGTTTGGACTTAGTCCAAAGGTTAAATTGAAAGGTCCTAAAGGTATATCTGAAGATTATGACTTTTATTTATATGCTGGATAGCAGAAACTACCATATAAGAATATATTACTTATAACAGAAATGAGATGAAATGAGATGAAATGAGATAAAATGAGATGAAATCAAATGAATGAAATCAAATGAGATGAAATGAGATGAAATGAGATGAAATGAGATGAAATCAAATGAATGAAATCAAATGAAATGAAATCAAATGAAATGAAAACTGGCTTTATTGGAGGCGAAGTTAGGACTATAGAGTCCTCTCTACCACTTAACCTCAGGTAAATAAATACAATTTGAGATAGATAACATAAAATTATATTAAGCTGTACGCAATGCAATATAAAACTATTTTATAAAAAATAAACAAAAATTAAAAGATTAAGTAATTTAATAAAGCTAATCAATGCATAATAGATTGGCACTAACTATTCAAAATTAATAGTAAAATTCAAAAGAAAGAAAGAAAAAACGCTTTAAAGACACTATCACTCATTCATACCTTACCCACACCCCACATAGCCCCCGCAAACCGCCAGCCCACTGCTACTACAGATTCCGCATCAAATGACCTTTAACTTCCACCCCGAAATGAGGGTAACCTTCGATTATTTTGATGCTGTCAGGAAGCACATTCCAAAGGCGACAAGCTGTTACAGTGAAATATTTGTTATATAAAGTAGTACGATGTACAGGGACTGATAATATTGATGATCCCTGATAATTAATATAGAAAAGCATGAAAGTAAAAAAATAATATATTAATAAAAACTCTGTCAGATTATAAGTAGGTTTATAATTTAGCAATCTACTAAATATTAAGAAGTAAATACAAAGTGTACAAACGTTTTTCTAGAATAAATACAACTTAGTCGTAAACAATTTGTTTTGCAATTTGGCAATGAATATTTTTATCGATATTAATGAACACGTATTCATTAGATCATATTAGAATGTGGCCTTAATTTCCCAATAACAAGTAAGTTCAATATAATTTGGACTCAACTAACATCAATAAATTATCAGAAAATTAAGACTTACAAAATTAGAATTCATCAAAAGTGAATAGTTGGTTTCATTAACAAACTATTTTTATTTTATTATTTACCTTACTTATTTTCTTATTCCACTATTTATTTATTATTTTTAAAATTGTATATTTTTTTTTAAAAAATATCGAAAACATTTACATGTAAAATTAGAGCGTATTCGTTTAAACATTCAGAGGAATCGTAATCGACTATGAAAATGTTATCCAGAAGAGAACTTTTTTTAACTATTCAGTTTAGTTTATGTTTTAAGTGTAGATGAATTTTACCAAATGTCCTAAATTTTTTAGATTTTATTTTACTTGAACGGTTGTTATTATGATTAAAATCTTCTTCATTACGTAAAGTTTCTTTATTTTTTATCCCATGTGCTTTCTAATCCTTTTCTTTTATTAATGCTACGTAAATTGTTAGTCACTATACATTAAAACGCCTGCGCGGTTGGAGAGAGTATTGAAAGGGACAGAAATGTCCGTTGGAAGTAGATAGACTCATTAATCAACACCCACTTGATTTCCCCTTTACAAATGGACCCGAACCAACCTACGTCATTTATAAAACCTCTAATTTACCAAATAAAAGGTGAATAATGATTTTAAACATAATATTTTTCTTATGGAAACAAATAAGGCTTTAAGTTTAAGAATGGGTTAAAAATAACATGCTGAAAGATTTTCTTTAAACTAACCAACAAACGAAATTTTTAATCTGAGTAGTTTAACTATACCAAATAGGCAGTACAAATAGGTTTTTATAAAATACACTAAATGAATGGTATGGCAATAGTCAATTAAGATAACTTATATTATTCCTTGACATTCCGACATTCAATTCCTCTCAAATTTCAATTTCTAATTTAATAAATAACTAGACAGTTTTGAAACCAATATGTGCTTCCACTATTTAAATATGAATCCTTGCCATGAATTTAATTGTTAATAGGAATTTGATTACAATGCGAAATGTGTTCTAAAAGGTACGTACAGACATAATTTTTACTAGTTTCTCCTAATAATGGCTCCCAAAAACTATCAATAACTCGCTAATAACAACAACTTTACTACTAATAACTTTTCAAAGGGTTGTATTGTTGAAACTTAATAATATGCATAAAATATAGTCCTTTTAAAAAAAAAAATATGTTGGTACTTCATTGAAACTTTTACACTAAGTGGTGACAGAAAAAACTAAGATAGCTTAAAAACAGGATTTAAGATAGTAAAATCCAATAAGATTTATTTTAAACTAGAACAGATAGTTACACTATGAAAATCTTATTTATTATCTGATTTAGGCGTTTTAAAACAGCCGATTTGTATTTAACATTTGGTAATAAACTAAGCAACAATTAAAATGTGTGATGTTTTGTTTACTACACTTTACAAATAGTCCTATGTAATACAGTTTTTTACTTTATTCATCGTAATCTATAGGTTTTTTGCAGTATTTGTGAGTTTTGTTTTATATACAATGTAATTAATGATTCACTAACAATATAAGCATAAAATGCAGCTGAATACACTGATATTTATTACATGTATGGATTTTCTGATGACATTGGACGTTTAGCAGAGCGTCCTGATAGACAGGTATTTAGCGCTGTCTACCATCGCCTTCGAGATAGTGGTATAGTTTTTAAGAACTCGTGGAGATCATGCCGACCAAGAAAGATATATATATATATATATATATGTATGTATGTATGTACATATATATATATATATATATATGTATATATATATAGGGAGAGAGAAAAAAGAGAGAGAGAGAGAGGGAGAGAGAGAGAGAGAGAGAGAGAGAGAGAGAGAGAGAGAGAGAGAGAGAGAGAGAGAGAGAGAGAGAGAGAGAGAGAGAGAGAGAGAGAGAGAGAGAGAGAGAGAGAGAGAGAGAGAGAGAGAGAGAGAGAGAGAGAGAGAGAGAGAGAGAGAGAGAGAGAGAGAGAGAGAGAGAGAGAGAGAGAGAGAGAGAGAGAGAGAGAGAGAGAGAGAGAGAGAGAGAGAGAGAGAGAGAGAGAGAGAGAGAGAGAGAGAGAGAGAGAGAGAGAGAGAGAGAGAGAGAGAGAGAGAGAGAGAGAGAGAGAGAGAGAGAGAGAGAGAGAGAGAGAGAGAGAGAGAGAGAGAGAGAGAGAGAGAGAATCTTTTATCACAATCGTAGAGATTTGAAAAGCGTCAGTACAATTTTCTATTTTAAATACAGGTTGAGTCAAAGTCTACTTACAAAATTTAGGTCATTGTCCCTCAGAGAAACTCGTTCACTGAGTAGAACGGCCGCTGCACAAACCACCTCTCCATGTGACGTCTGAAGTTAAAACCCTTCAAGCTCTTCAGCTCATCTGGAAGGGGATTAAAGAATCTGGAAGCGGCGTGGGAAAGTTTCTTTGCGAACAGCGAGCGTTGTGCGATGGAAAGGAAAGATGAAGTCCCTAGCATGCCTGGTTCGGTGCTGCTGATAGAACTGTTCAGGCACTGCATTTCAAAATATATGAACAATACATAGATTTTATCTGCCTATTATTATTATAATTATTCATTATATTTATCCGTCAACAATTACAAGGGCCATTGCACACGACATGAATGCAAGTAACAGTACCATTTGGAAACCACTGCATGACCATTATTTCATCTCTTTAAATGTACAAAGGTACAGGAAGTAATACCTGAAGATTATGCAATAAGGTTAAAATGTTGTTAGTAGGTGTTACGCAAAGAAGTAGTTTAACCAAACTTCTTTAAAAATTTTCTGTTCAGCGAAGAAACCATTTTTCCTCGTGCGGGAATATTGAATTAAAAAAAATACATTAACCATGTTTGTTCCCTAGAGAATCCAGTTGAAACAATTCAGCACTATCATCAAGTTAGATTTTCAGTCAACGTGTGGGTTGTGATAATAAATGACACTTTAATCGGCACCTACCACAATATATGTCAAATTCTTAGTTTTTGACTGTCGTATGATAAATTGGGTGCCATATTCTTGGTTACGAGAAAAACTACATAACATTTAGTGTAAAATACATTATTTTTAATGTTAAATACAATTGTATATAAAAATCTGTATTTCACATAAATAATTCCTATAGATTCGTGTTCGCAAGTTTAACATTGGCTAGTTAAAACCAAAACATCGTTCAATTCAAGTGGGCCCCTATATATATACCATATTTACCCAATACAGAATAGAATTATATTTCACGGTTTACTGTTACAAAAATAATTTTACACTAAAAAGTCTAAAAGACATAATCTTTCAGTCTATCTCCACAATTTCCAAAAGACAAGATGTAATCAAACTAAGAATAATGTCAAACAATGATCAGTGTTCCAGATGACATTAATAGGGAGATTCGAGTGAACAAAGCATGTAATAAAAATGCAACTGTATAGTGGAACTTTCAAATTATTCGCTTATTACAAATATCATAAATATAACAGTTTTAGGGTTAATTATCACTACTTGCTATAGTTCTAAATAGATTCAATACGTACTTTAACATGCATATTAAAACGGATGCTAAAATAGTTCAAAATAGTTCGTATTGTTTTTCACTCATCATGTTGTTTAACAAGTTGTTTTGCATACATTATGCTGATTGCCAAAATACAATGCATGTAGCTGATACATAATGTATCACACCAAACACCAAACTGTTCCGTTAGTGACCTAACCGTAAACATATTAACAAGCCTACGTTTGGTACATTTAAATATGAACTCAGGTCATTGACATACTAAAATAGACAACAGTAGTATTGCGCGTGTAGTTATAACTTCTATCACTTTACTTGAAACACTTTTTATTTATGGTGTTAATAATGTCTCTGCACACAAATAAATTAGGTAGTTCTATCCATGTTTATAATATACCATATCACAAAAGTAGTCAAAACAGCAAATTTAAGAAAACTCCTTTTTATATACAAACTACACAGATACACACCTTTATAGAAAATTATATATTTTTTTAAGCTAACAATTTAGTTTCATTAATTAACAAATGTAAAATTTATAAATCTATATCACTTATTCATATCGCGCTGAAATTACAATAATGTCCATAAAGCTGCAAAAAATGACAATAATAATAATAATAATAATGGCTTTATTGTACAAAAGTGTTTTATACAATTGGCGAACTTAGGACTAATAAGTCCTCTCTTACAGTTAACCCTTTTATGTTAAAATAGTAATATAACAAAGCCTAAAACATGAAATACAGAACTAAACTAAAGAAAAATAATAATAATAACATTACAAAGAAGCAAATAATATAAACTAAATCAACTACTAACATATTATCAACTTTACATTCTCTCACTCATACACTCGTTCGACCCTAATCCCAGACCCCATCCCCAGCTACCATCACAGACTCATCCGTTCAAAAAGAAAGGTTTTCAATGATGCTGTGAACCGAGCCCGACTGTCATATCTCTTTAAATATGGAGAAAGTTTATTCCATTCTCTGCAGGCAGTTACTGAAAATGAATTTGTGTAGAAAGATGTTCTATGAAGAGGAATACGTAATATTGACAAGGCTGAGCGTGTCTCCTTTGCACCAATTTTTGAGTTATATTGAAAGTTTTGAGAGAGGTATTTCGGATTCCCATCATTAAGTACTAAAAACAAAATACTCAATATTTTTAATAATCTAAGGTCGGCCAATTTAAGAATGGAATTTTGAATATAGTATTGAGAGATATGATCATCATATTTTAAATTAAAAATAAATCTAATACAATAATTTTGACAAACCTGAAGTTTATTAGCCAAAGCCACAGTCATGTCATTGTACACAGAGTTGCAATAGATGAAATGTGGAAAGATAAGTGCTTTTACAAGACGAAGCTTTATTTTTACTGGGAGAAAGTATTGAAGTTGTTTGAGGGAATGGATAGAACCAAAAGCCTTTTTACAAACACTAAGCACTTCTTCTTCCCAAGTCATATTCTGGTTAAAAATAACACCTAAATTTTTAACTGAGGTACAGAAAGGCAAAGGGTTGCCATTGACTAGAATTTGTTTGATGTTGTTTATACTGAATTTGGTGTGAAGGCGAGAAGAACAAATAATAATGGGCTGTGTTTTATCCTCATTAAGTTTAAGGCCATGATTTTTGGTCCATTTGACTAAATTTTCAATATCTAGGTTAATACAAGTTATTGTTTCGTTTAAGGTACTAATACAGGAGTGAGCATAGATTTGCAAATCGTCAGCATACATGTGATGTTTCGTGAAGGATAAGACTGAGCTAATATCGTTAATATATAGGGAAAATAGCAGTGGACCCAAAATCGAGCCTTGAGGAACACCAGATGAAACAGATTTGAAAATTGAAGTTCTATCGCCCACACGCACACACTGCTGACGATCAGCTAAGTAAGATCTAATCCAACATATGCTGCTATCTGAAAAGCCTAAATTCTGGAGTTTAACCAGAAGAAGGGAGTGATCCACGCAGTCAAATGCCTTAGAAAAATCAAACAAAGTTAAGACTGTACATTTTCTAAGATCCATGGCTCTTCGAATGTCATCTGTGACACAGAGAAGAGCTGTTTCTGTACTATGGCTGGAACGAAACCCTGATTGATATGTATTAAGAATATTATTATTATTCAGAAATGTGTTTATTTGTAAATGGACGATCTTTTCCAGGCATTTAGAAATGGTGGGCAAAATACTAATTGGCCTGTAATGTTTGGCTTCTGATGGTACAGGTACTTTGTTTAATGGGAGAACAAGGGCATGTTTCCATAAGCTAGGAAAAGTAGTTGTGGCCAATGACTTATTGAATATAGCAGTAATGACAGGAAGAACAGCAAAGAGTATTTTTTTTATCATCTTAATCGAAATACCATCCACTCCTGTTGCATTACTGGTAACTTTACGAAAAGCCCTTAGAGTACCAATTTCAAGGACATGTTTAAAAGAGAATCTTTCAAAAGGTAAAGGTGGATTGGGTTGGTTAGATAGTTCCTCTATATATGATTTAACAATGTCTTGGTCGTTTGGAATGGAAGATGAAATAAAAAATTCATTTAGATCATTTAAAGGAATATTGACTGGAAGGGTGGTTTTTTGTTTCCCACAACCAAGACTTTTTATATTTCTCCACATGGAGGCTGATTAAATTCCTCGATCTGGAAATAAGTTATGTATATATCGCAGCTTAGCATTGCGAAGCTCCTGCTTAACTTTGTTACGTAAAAGTCGATACTATAACATAAGTTCTGGGTCTCTTGATATTTTAGCTCTACGGTATATAGCATCCCGTTTACTCATCTGAGATCGGATTTCATTGGTAAGCCAGGGTATGGAACGTTTTTTAGATATTCTCTTTGTGGTTAAAGGGGCGTGTTTGTTGTAGAGATCCAAAATCCAATAGTTGAATTGGGACAACATTTCATCAACCGTTGGTAGTCCGATAATAGTTTGCCAAGGGATACGTGCAAGATCTGTAAAAAACAGATGTTCGTCAATGTTTTTTAAATCTCTATATGTAATAAAGTTTGCCTTTTGTCTCAATTGTTTGATAGGTATGACACAGAAAACTAGATCATGGCATGATATACCTGGTATTGGAAGTTGCCCATGGCGAATGACTTCAGATGGATCACTAACGACCAATAGGTCGAGCAGAGTGTGAGAATCAGCAGTATGGTGTGTGGCGTCCATAGGAAGAATAGTCATGCTACAAGATTCAAACATTGTAGTCAAATGTCTATATTCATAATTGGGTTTAGTCATAAGAAGATTAATGTTAAAATCGCCCATAACCAAGACATGAGCGTAGTTTGGCATAAGGTGCAGGAGAGCATTTTCAAATTCAGTTAACAGTCCCGTCCTGGGCGGCCGATAACAAATTCCCAGGAGAAGCTTTTCTTTACTAATAGAGGTTATTTCAACAAAAAGATATTCAGGTTTGGCAGAGTAATCAGGTGGTGAGGTAAGTAATACGTTAGCTTTTAACCCATCCCTAACATAAAGTGCAACTCCACCTCCCGTTTTGTTCACTCTGTCATTTCGAATTAAAATATACCCTGGTATTTCAACTTCGTATGAGTCCAAACTAGGCTTAAGCCAAGTTTCTGAAACACCAATTAAGTCTAAATTTGAATGATCAAAAATTGCTCTAACCTCATCAATATGACACAGCAAGGATTGTGCATTAAAATGACAGGACTTAAGAGATTTGTGGTAGGGAGCAAGATAAGAGACGAGAAGGTCAGCGGTGTTTGGAAGATTAGACGAGCAATCGTGCTCGGCGTCACAGTCGGCAACAAGTACAGCCACTACGAAACCATGAGTCCGTGAGCCAGCCGCGGACAAGGGCCAGAGGATGACAGGTCGACATACACACACTCACACATACCGAAATTTACAACTATAGACATTGATTTAAAATTATAACAAAAAACGGAACGTGATGGCTCCTACGAACTATCATAAAAAACAAAACTATTTCTGAGGAATTTAGAAATCGTTTGTGCATTAAGTACCATATGCGAATAATAAATTATTATTTATGACTTGATCTGAAATTAAAATAACAATAACGATACTATCACAAACTTCACAAAACAATAACAATACTTCACAAAACAATGTGCCATTGTAAATTATTTCATTGAATATTTCATTAAAGTGTGTTCAATCAATAATTATTTTTGAACATTTTTTTAAATAAAATTGTTTGTCTTATTATGAGTAATAATTGTGTTAAGGTAAAAAACTGGTTTTTTTTCGGAGATATGGCAACCTAAAGTGGCCAATTTTGTATTTACGTGTTCCAAACTCATTAACAAACCGTGCGATATATTTTATTAAAATGTTGAGAGTATAGTGGACAAATGTTACTAACCAACCTAGAGGTAATTAAAACTAATAATAAAAAAATGTTTTTGAGCAATGTAACCAATTATTATTTTATAACTGACGTCTGGACGAATTTAGAGTTGATATTTGTATTATTATCTTTGGCCAGTAAATTAAATTAATAATATTAATAATACATAACATATGTATTGATAAAGTTTACAATAAATAGGGGGGGGTTATTCTGCGTTGTGCTCGGGACATGCAGCAAGACTGCGGTTACCCTCTAGCACGACATGTGACTTACACACGCACAGCGCCACTCCGCCCCACTCCAACTGGAGGGAACTCCCTCTTGCTGTGGTGGTGGCCAACAATCCATCCTTCTTGCAGATATAGACAAAATGACTATTTGAGCCTGTTCTCACTTGAATACGTAAAGGGGTTAAATTTAATGTAAATCTGCCTAAAGAAGCTGATAATTATTTTTATTCAAACAGTAATGTTTGCGTGTAGTGTGTTTTTATTATAATATTATTGTGCAAATATCATTATTTGCTCAATTATTGTAACTAACATAAAATGAAAGTTTGTAAGAGAATTTTAGAAAATATTTTGTAGGGTTTTAGAAATTTGTAAAATTGTAGAAAACAATAAACCCCAGAAAAAATAAGCCTCAAAAACAAACAAAACGTGGTATAGCTTCATAGATGTTATAAACTTCAACTGAACTTAAAAATTTGTTTTTCAAACTTTGTACCCCCTCGTTCTTAATTTTAAAGTGTTTTTATTCAGACAATGAAATAAAAAACATGCTTCTATTGAAAAACTGCTCATAAAATGCAAAAAACTGGGTTTTATATACATTTTTCGAATTATAGCCCGAAAGTTCTATTTATTTATATAAATTTACACCTGAATTCATTGTAAAACTTAAAATTTGAAGTTAAATTAACAAATAAACTGAATAGGTAAGTACTGTAAGAGGCAATGATGGTGAAATTCTAGAGGATAAAAATTGTTTTTCATGATTTCCGGTGGAAAATAATCTCATATAGGCTATAAAATATTTACAGCTTTTGAATGTTATTTTTTCTACATAAACTCAAATTTTCCGAGAAATTCGGAAACTCCGATTTTTTAGTTAATTATTTTTAGTGAAATACGGTGAGAATCTACCTTTGTATGTTCCAAATAAGCTATGATTTTTTATGAAGTGTAATGAAATAATAGTATGACTTTGTAAACATTTTCCACAAATAACGAGAGACTTATGTGATGATCCAAAAATGTGATTTCAAAATATCAAAATTTGCTAGTTGTCTGCCATGACCATCAACGTGGATAGAGGTCCTTGAGGCTGATACTCGATGCCTGAGAACCGAAGACGGATTCGGCAAGAGAGAGAGGGGTAAAGAAATCACAAAGAGCGATGGATGGACGGTTCAATTAAACAAAAAACGACGGTCCGTGTTAAAAGCAAATTAACGTGATGATCCTTTATCCGAGTACATAAAAAGAGTGCCAAGATGATGTATACCAAAATCGTTTATATTTTGTATAAAAAAATAATAAAGATTATACATCTTGTTTAGATGATAAAAAAGAAACATTCTCACCGAACTTCACTAAAAACAAATCATTTTTACGCGAGAAAACATTTAAAACTGAAAACAGGTTTTCCAATTTTCTCGGAAAATTTTAGTTTACATGTAAAAAAAATTAACATTCAAAAGTTTTACATTTTTTTATTTTCGACAACTTTTTTCATTTTCTTTTTTCGATACGAGGTCATCTTTAATCGGAAATCGTGAAAAACAATGTCCAACCCCTACAATAACACCCCCTTCCACCCCTTATGCCTCTTCAAATCCTTACCTACCAGTTTAGTTATTAATCTTACTATTTGTTTAAAAATCAATGACAAGGGTAAAATCCAGCTAAAAAGAAATCATAACTATTGTAACCAAGTTGAAGATCAAGTGAACATAGCGAACAAGGAATGGTGTGACTTTATTGTGTACACTAGGGGGGGGGGTGATATTTTAATTGAAAGAATACTACAGTACAAGTAAATATCACACAACACAAACCTATCACAATATAAGCACAAAATGCACAAATATATTACAATACAAGTACAAAATATTTAATAATAATAATAATAAATAATAATAATAAATACAATAACAATTTCCCAGATTAGTATGTCCTTATTATAACAATTCATGAAAACTTATATCTACGTTGTACAAATTCTAATTTCTAACACACACATACATAAACTTTTATACATTCATACATACAAATAAAATATACAATGAATTTTCTTAACAATATAATTGATTGTATATACGTAGCCTACACCTACATATTTTATATATATACACATCTAGATGCAGCCTCACACTGACACTTATATGAATGTATACTCAGGCTGATCTGTACAATAGCACTTAAATCTAATACAGCAACCAATGCAATATAATAACTAAAATAAGAATATATACGTATATCACATAGGACATGAACATTATAACATGAAAATGTGATAATGTATTGACCCATCCGCCTACCCACACACGTACAGTGATATTGACCCACCCGCCTACCCACACACGTACAGTGGTAATGACCCACCCGCCCACCCACACACGTACAGTGACATTGACCCACCCGCCTACCCACACACGTACAGTGGTATTGAAGAAAGATGTTTAAAGACTGCACGTGTATGGGGGGTACCCGCCCACCCATACAAGTACAGGGGTAGTGACCCACCCGCCCACCCATACACGTACAGGGGTAGTGACCCACCCGCCCGCCCATACACGTACGGTGGTACTTGAACTTTTGAACTTGAACTTGAACTTGAACACACACACACACACACACACACACACACACACACACACACACACACACACACACACACGCACGTACACGCACGCACGCACTGTATAAGTTCAACACAGACACTACAGATCAACTTTCTCTATATTTTTTGCCAAATACAGTTTTGTTATATTATTAAAACCAATAAAATTAATTCTAATGTACATTTATTTATTTACTCATAAGCATGTTCATTAAATTTGTAAAAAAGTAAATATCTCGGTAGAAAATATTGCTGGTCCTCCCACCCACTATTTACTCACAGAAGAACCTTGATGTTAATATCACACATGAATTAAACATACAAGAGCCTTGACGCTCATCTCAGCCATCCACCCTTCATACACACAATTGCATCTAGGGTATCTCCCTCCCACCCATACACGTACAGTAGTAACGGCCCTCCCACCCACCCATACACGTACAGTGGTAACGGCCCTCCCACCCACCCATACACGTACAGTAGTAACGGGATATTCAATACCTTTGTAAGTGTATGGGTGGGCGGGTGGGTCAATACCTCTGTATGTGTATGGGTGGGTCAATACCTCTGTACGTGTATGGGTGGGCGGGTGGGTCAATACCTTTGTAAGTGTATGGGTGGGTGGGTGGTTCAATACATCTGTCTCTGTCATTTGTGCATTTTGTACTTGTATTGTAATATATTTGTGCATTTTGTGCTTATATTGTGATAGGTTTGTGTTGTAAGACGTTTACTTGTACTGTATATGTACCAACACATATTATGCTAATTAAAAAACTATTTAAAGAATACTAGTTAACAAAGATATTTGGAAACAGACCATGTTAACAACACTTGTTCCATTTTACAAGAACTGCATGTTACCTGAAATTTTATATGGAAAAATACCAGGAAACTTCGTGTATTTTTCCTCCATACATAATGATGGCCAGGAAAAGGTTAAATTGAATAAAAATGTTTAAAATGTTGAACTTAAATGGAAAAAAGTTGTATTCCAGTTTAATGCTCTTAAAATTTATGAATGTTTATTTCTCTTGATATGTAGCTCTTATAAGTACTTAATTAGCTATGTGGCTAAAAACTATTATTTCTCTAGTATTACTAGCATTAACTTTTAGAGAGCATATCTGCATTTTGTATTTAATTATTGATGTTTCATATAGCATATAACAGTATTAACTACTTTTCGAAATATTATATAACCCTTAAGTCAGAAAATTAGACTTAATTAATACTATACAAAATAATAAATTAGGGTATAATTATCTAATAATATAAATAACTACCAAATGAATATTTATTTACTATATGTTTAATTTATTTAGAACCTTATGTATAGGAGAAAAATTTGTTGTCATATTACAAGGCTCCTATATAAGAGGTTGCCTGATACAAGTACGCGTCCGTATCGCGCAGGTAGCATTTACGTCATAGTGAGGCCTCAGCTATGACGTATGGTTTTCCATACCTTCACTGCTGTAAACAAAACAAACTGCAATAACATTTGTACTTTCAATGACACTTCATTCTGCATTGTTTAATTTTGAATATGGTTTTATTTTGAATTGTGAATTCATATGACTATGACTGATTGCAATATTGATATTATTTAGTAGTACTAAGTAAGTGTAACTTAGAAACACATGAAAAAAGATAATTTATTGTTTTAAATTGATATTAAAATACCAGAAATTTTAATAATTCTAATTTTAAGTTATTCTAATTCTAAGAAACTGAGGAAAACAAAATGTTTCTATCTGAAACTGATAAGGCCATGTTGGTTTCAGCCCATAAGAACAACGTTATTTTCTTTATCATTATTTTAAGGGGTCGTATTTTCTTTATTAGGTTAAGTGTAAGAGAGTTAATGGTTCTAACTTTGCATAATTCAATAAAGCACATTTCATTTAATTTAATTTTCGAACCGGACATACGATCACCCGTATCCAAATTAAACAGTTATTAGTAATGGATTTTTTCCAAACAAATTGCATTTGATAAATAATGGAATTGCGTGCTGGAATTGCTTTGTAAATTCCTAATTAGTTTTATAGAAATGAAATTTTAAAAATTTCGTTAAAAGGTTTTCATTTTTACCTACTGTATTTTTCGAAACCAGGCGTATGCATTCAAAATATTAAAAGCAAACCCAATGCGCAATATGATAATGTTTAAAAAGACACTTCATACACAACTTTTGGTTAATAGATAACGAACAAATAAAGATTAGCAAATAAAATTGTTATTTTGGGATTAAAACCAACATGTTCGATAGCCTCTGCAGACTCTTGTTGCAGATATTCCTAAGAAAAACCGGAGTAGGTTGTCAAATGCTACTTGTCTTGCCGGGATCTTCAGCAACGGCTGAAAGAACTTTTTCTTGTCGTCGACTGAAAACATGGCTTCACTCGACGTTGACTCAAAAGACGTCACTGAACGACATAAAATATGTTAAACCGTCTTGCCCATTGTCTATAATAAAGACATTGTGAAATGTATAGATGACAAGAACATTACAAGAATGTTTGCCAGTCAAGTGGAAAGTAGAAGTTTAGTTTTCGGAAATCTTAAAACTAATTCTTGTAATAGATTGTTTTAAAATACCGGTAGTATTTTATGCTTACTTATAGCTTATCTTAGACATTTTTAATTTATAAACAGTTAGATTGTATGTTAATTCAGTACTTTCTGCCTATTATTATTTAATTCTATTCTGCCCCAATATTTGTTTATAACAGTATTACATCATATTAGTTAAATGTTTTCCAAGATGCTGAACTATCAACGAAATCAAAATATTATGAAAAGGTGGATGACAAAACTGACTGATGTTTTGTGATAGGTCTATTGAGACTTAACATAAAATGGATTTTTCAAACAATTAAAAATTTGTCGTTTCTGTAACAGTAGAATTTGAATCGGGTAAATTAGGATATTTGGTAACAGTAATGTTGTTAAACACCACAAACACTTTTTGATACATGCCACATTGTTATCTTGATTCTTATTTCTGAAATTTTAAACAGCGTAATAAATGCAATCTATATTCATACAACATAATAGTACAACACGAAATTTTTTGATTTTTTTTGTTGATGATTTTTTTTTTAAATATATTTTACTAGGGGGTAAGTTTGTAAATATGCGAATGAAAAAATCAAATAAATATGTTAAATTACACTTAACATACTCGCATTATATATGTGACTCCTGACTTTAATCAATAAAGATTTTGATTAAAATATATGTTTTTATGAGTACAGTACCTGTAATATCATGTTTACTATTGTATCTAAACTAAAGAAAAATAGGCAACTGATTTATTACTTTCATTTTATAAAATACAAAATTAAAAGAAATAACAATATGCTGTTACTGTAACAAACAATAATTCTTAAGTAATGTTCAAAATTAGGAAATTAATTAGTAGATTGTCATGTTTATAAAAGTATTTATAATAGTAAAAAAGTTAAACTATACACAACAATTATTTTACATTAATTATAATAAATTAGTAAAACTAAAATTGGTTAATTTTTCTTCTGTTCATAAGATTGACGATAAAACTGCCTGAACAGAATTACCATTATTACGGCCTGGGTCACGAAAAAATACAACAGACTCTTGGGATAGACACAAGTTCCACTGGTGATTGCTATAAGCTGTTGGAGGATGACCAAGATGAATTGGACCTGGAAAATATGTGATTCGTTTAAATAAAAAGTCGGAAAAATTTAGGCTAACGATATATAATATACCAAAATGAGACTTATTTGGAAGTTTGGTGTAGGTTATTGGTCTGTATAAGAACTTAATATCTGCATAGAAATGTAAAAATTATGTGTTTTGTAAATTTATAATTTAGTAGTTTTTTTTTTTTCTGAAGCTCAACACCATAGCTCACATACTTAATGATCTACAAAATGTCAAAAAAAGTGCAGTGAAAAACAATCAAGTTGTAGATCCTGTTTTACATATAACATACTCGTATAAAATAACATTGACTATACAAACATAGATATAGTGATCAGTATTGGCAGACCTCTACACTATATAATAGTCAAATTATTGGAAAAAATTTACATTACGTGAGATATATATTGTAATATATAATAGATTTTCTTGGAAGTTAAACAGTTTAAGGAAAATTTAAACACTATAATGAATGAAATGACTGAAAATACTCCTTAGCAGGCAATTTATAATACTTTATATGTGAAATGTTGTCAACGCAACAGGTTTAACATTATTATAGTTTATACAAATTATAAATTAAAAAACTATTATGTATAAATTTAGTTTATGTATCTATAATAATAATAATATTTTTTTTTATTGCGTCAGACAAATTACATTGTATTGCAGTAGTCATAATGAATTAAATAGTCTAAAATTTTCCATTCATTCATTCCATCAAAGGCACTTTCAAACATACAATTTTGTATTCAGAGTCATCCATTCGAATTCTATCCAATATAGCTCTGGTTTATGTGTTTATAGGGCCTCCCAGTTGTGTGCAATAAACGCGTCTGTACTATACCTGTAAAATGCTTCTGCAATCAGAACTTGCTTTACACGCGTTTTGAATGCGTTGAGGATTGGGCACTTTTGATCGAATTTGGCAGAATTTCAAATTGGGCTCATGCCTATGAAAGTAAACTCTCATGAACTATCGTTCTGTGTTTCAAAGTTCGGTAGCTGTCCCTACCTCTAGTTGCATAAGAGTGTATGTTACCACCTCTTATGAGATTGCACTTCGATTTGAAAAAATGCACGTATTCTAGATGTAGATACAGGGTAATGTCAACAGTTTCAAGCTTTTGAAAGCTGGTTTGCACGACTCTCTCATCTAACTGCTATCTATAACTTAAACCCTTATTAAATCTATAAAGACTCAGACTATTAGCTATCAAGTGTTAATAATAAATTCGTTTCCTTAAGTTTACAAACGCAGATTAATGTGTTATGCAATCACATTTGAAGACTCCGGTGCAAGAAGGGGATAACTCCGTTATAAAGATGTTTTCAGGAATTGGAAAAAAACGTTTAAATAGTAAAATTTCTATACTAGAGCTTTCAAACTACGCATTAGGACATATTTATCCATTTTACATCTAATAACACTTTTACAAATAAAAATTCTCGGAATTTAGATGTCAATATTATAGTATTTTACTAAAGACTCATCCCGTTTTGCTTAAAAATTTTACGAAATGTTAAAATATATTATGAAAATTAAAACAAATGTTGCGTTAATTTGTTTATGTTTATTATATATATCAGATAAATAAATTGTTTGATATTACTAAAATGTTAATTCAAAGATTATTTTCAATACTAAATTCATTTGGTTTGTATTAGTCATGTCGAATCTGACGGATCACTATCCATGTTATGCACTTAACTTTCAATAACGTTCATATAAACTTATAATATATCCATATCCATATAACGTTCAATTATATCCATAACTCACAGCATTAACATAAGCTCAATGTTTGTTTACAGCGATAAAACGCTTCTAGATTGAAAATACAAAGGTAAGTAAATAAATAAATAAATTCTTTATTGCATAATACAATTAATAATTGTGTTCAACATTTAGTCTAGCCTAAAACACTCACACACAATCGGACACATTCATACATACATCTTGCACATGCATCATACATTCACACACTTGACACCAGAATTGCATGATAGGGTGTTTACTGATTGTCCCAACGGCTTTGAAAGAATTATTCAACTGAATAAAAAGCACTTTCCACCAAAAGATATTTTAAATGTCTTTTGAACAAATTCAGGTTTTGATTTTTAATTTGTTCAGGGAGCAAATTGATTATGTTTACACCCACTTGTGATGGCAGACACTTGAAAGCTGCGCTTCTATGCCTCTGCGTTCTGTAATTATTCCTCCCTCTAGTTTCATAAGAGTGAACATCCCTGCCACGCGTCAAAGTGCACTGCAGTACAGGGCGACCTCCAATATATAGAGGCAGGGTAGGGTCAATAATCTAAGCTCCCTAAACGCTTCTCGACATGACTCTCTGACGTTTAATTTTAAAATAGTTCTGACAGCTCTTTTTTGAAGTCTAAATACCCTTTCCAGCTTGTATTTAGAACAACTAACCCAAAGTCTTATACCATAGACTAAGTGGGTATGGATCAAGCCATAATATGCAAGTTTTAAGACTTTCAGGGAGCAGAATTGTGCCAGGTTGCGCAGAGCAAAAATGCCCGAGTTAACTCTAGCACACACACTGTCAATGTGAACGTCCCAAGTCAACCCTTTGTCAAGGTGTATTCCAAGGAACTTCGTGGGCTCCGTTTCCTCTAAGAGTACATCGTCCACCATTACTGTAATTTGATTCTGTTCAAAGTGTTGAGGAAGTCAAAATGTTATGAAATTTGACTTAGAATTGTTTGTTTTCAGGCTCATTTTATTAAAATGTTGAATGCATTGATTCAGACCAATAAATAATTTTACTTCTAAATCACGTGATGATCCATCTATCTCACAAATAGTCGTGTCATCAGCGTACTGAATAACTTTTCCGAACTGAATTGAAGATTTTGTACCGGGTCTTTTGACCGGTACATTTCGTTTTTTTTCGTCGTGGTCTGCCGGGCTGCCTGAGATTCGCTTGTGCCCGGCGTTTCGCTTACTTTGGTGGCCGTTGGCTCGGACTCGGTCGTTCCGTGTTCCAGCCTTTGTCTGTCAGGTTGGCCGTCATTTTGTCTTTGGCTCTGCCTGCTGAGATTACCATGATCGGCTAGAGACTCTAAAACGTAAGTGTTCTTTTGTAATTTCTAATATCTAATCACCCTTTTGGTGAAAATACTTTTGTTTAAATAATATTCAACGGGCTTACTTGTGTTTTCAGGGTTTTGTCTAATTTATATTCTTTGTCTAGATGTGTTAACCTAGGTTTGAGCCACGTGCTCAATGTTACCTCTTTAGCATTAATTGCTTTTTATATCTGGCTTTATAATTAATGTTAGTTCTGTATAATGTTTTGTTGAGCCTTTTTACAGTTGGAGTTACCGATTTACCATATTATTTTTGTTCATTGACAATAACCTAGCCTATCTGTTTGGTCTGATTTTCATTTTATAACCTATTGCTTCCGTATCTGTAGCC
The DNA here is from genome assembly GCA_035578905.1 of Stictocephala bisonia. Classification (NCBI taxonomy): domain Eukaryota; kingdom Metazoa; phylum Arthropoda; class Insecta; order Hemiptera; family Membracidae; genus Stictocephala; species Stictocephala bisonia. The sequence goes on along the minus strand of JAQJVL010000339.1, from coordinate 258,961 downwards.
TAGTTTTCAGTTTGTCTTTTTTTTTTTTTTTTCATACGTCTTTTATAATTTGTTAAATTGTAAGTTGGTTTAAATTATCCATAGCCTAAAGTTTATCTTTCACTGTCTTGTTTGCTCCACTCCTGTTCTTGTTTGTATCTTCATGCTCAGAATTGCAAAATCATGCACCCTTATATTTATTAGTTGTTATGTATAGTATTTTGGGTTTGCCTGTACTGGTTTTAATGTGCTGTGGTTTGGCCTTGCAGTCCAGGGTCCTCGAGTGGGACATTTTCCCTCAGCCTGTCGTCCGGGGAAAGTTCAACCTTCTACACTGCCAGCCTGGCCTGAGGACCAAGTCGTAGAGCACATGTTGCGACTAAGCTGCCATCCCTACATCTGGGTGTTTTTCTTCAGTCCTCAGGTCAGTGCGTTCAATTTTGTTTCCCGGCGGCTGAGCTGGGGGTTTTGATGTTTGATATTTAAAAGAAAAAAGTGAAATATAAAGAAAAGGAAAAAAAAGGTGCCGAACTATTTATTGAGGCCTAGGCCTATAGACTGAAAAGTTATGAAACAGCCATGGGGACTTTTACGTGTTTGTAATTAAAGAAAAAAAAAGAACTTTTAAAATACACAAAGACCTTTGGATGTTCATCTTTATTGTTATTTAGTTTAATTAGTTTATTTGTTGTTATATTTTTTAGATTTTATATTTGTTAGGTCCCTATGGTTAAGTATGTTATTTATTTATATGTTTAGGCCTAGTGATGGTTATTTATATTTTTTTCCTTAAGTGTATTAGGGGTGTTTTGGAAGGGACTTTTTACTAGAACGGTACCGTGTTATATATTTTTTTAAATTGTTTAATTTTTAAACTCACCAAAAGGGGATTATTGTGCTTTTGCTTAACTTCTAATTCGGAGCTGCCCAGGGATTCCGGCTTACTCCCTGGCCTCGGTGGAATCATGGGATGTGGGGCTAAATTGCCGGGGGTTTTGGGGTTATCAAAATTGTTCCTAAATTTTGTCACTTTTAAATTGTTAATAAATTTGTCTTACGTTTTGAGGGTCTCAGGCTAAACTGCAGATAGGCCATGTAGTTGTTAATTGTTAATTTTGGTATTTGTAGAGTTTGTTGTTTTGTAGCTTTTGTATTATTTTCTTGTTAATTTAGTGTTTCTTGTTATTTATTTAAGTGCAGATTAATATTGTGGCTTTCTGCCTGCAAGTTTATTTTGTTTAACTTGAAATAAAATTAGTTTTGCTCAGCTGCCGAGTGTTATTTTGACTCTCCAACTGCCACCCGTGATCCCATCGCTTGACTTGTTTTGAGCCATCCCCCAGTTGGCACGCTTTCCAGCTTTGGTGGGGGGATGGGTCTCAATTTTAGTCCATTGATATATAGATTAAACAAAACTGGACCAAGGATTGAACCCTGTGGGACACCTTGGGTAATAAGTTTTTTGCTTGACAGGGCATTCTCAACCTGTACACACTGGATCCTACCTTTAAGGGTATGACGAGACCCATTTGTGTGACAAACTTCGAACGCCAAAAGACTCCAACTGGTGCAACAGTGTCTCAAGCTGCACGCAGTCAAAGGCTTTGGAGAGATCAAGAAATATGCTAAGCACATGTTCTCTTCTCTCCAATCCATCGACAACGAGCTCTATAAGATTTGTAACTGCATCGACAGTTGACTTGTTTTTCCTGAAACCATATTGCTCAGGATCCAGAATGTCATAGTGTGAAAGAAAATTTTCCAATTGTGCCAGAAATATATTTTCAAAAACCTTGCTGATGGCGGGCAGAATTGAAATAGGACGATAATTGCTGATTATGCAAGGATCATCCTTTTTAAAAATTGGAACGATTTTTGCTGTTTTCAGGATGTCTGGAAAGGTCCCCATTTCAAATGAAATGTTAACAAGTTTGGTTAGTGGCACCAACAATTGCTTATAGCATTTTTTTTAAGCAACCAAACTGAAATGCCATTAATATCGCATGATTTCTTTGAGCTAAGTCCCTGAATGACCCGAGCCACCTCGTTCTCATCAACAGGGGTCAACACCATAGACGTCACTGGCGATCGAAAACCTTGTGGATGATTAGAAGGTTCCATGAGATTAGAGTTAGAGTCGGGCTCGAAACTAAAGTACTTGTTAAATAAATTAGAAACAGTCACAGGATCTTCTCTCTTTATGTCATTGTCGTATATTTTTATTGACTTCGATTTTTTTGAAAATTTTGAAATCGTTGATATTAACTATGGTCCAAGCAGTTTTTGAAAAATGTTCACTGAATTTTAAACTTTTTTCAATGTCATATGCCTTTGCAGCCTTTATGACCTGTCTATACACTCTTCTATAATTTCTAAAAAAATTTTATAACGCTCGTTTTGTGTACGAATGATGATCGAGTGATAGAATTTGATTTTCTCTCTTGAGATCAAAATCCCCTTGGTGACCCATGAACTTTTCTTTCGACCTTGAGCTTTTTTAAGGTTGAACCAGTGTTTTTGCTGTGGCAGTAATGCACTAGTGGATAAATGGTGAACTACGTTTGGCTCAAGAGGGGGACAGCTCCTGGAGCAATCCTGTTTTTGCCCCTAAATAACCTCTGATAGAGCTCAATTTCTGTTATACCATATGAACTATTTCTTTGAGCGGTCCAATTCTCGCAACCATTGAAAGAGTATATTTTTAGCCATATATATATATATATATATTGAGTAATAAATCAAATTTAAATACAAAATGTAGTTATCCCTTTTTTGCACTGAGGTTTTCAATTGAGAGTTCGAGGTGTATGGGAATTTTATTTTAAAATTGACATATATTAGTTATTTTGAATTGTTCTCTACAATTGTTTAAACTGCAAAAATTCCAAGGATATAACAGGTGTTCTAACATGTTACTGTGAAGGGTTCTAATTATGTCAGTGTTACATTAATATAAAGTATACGACCACAAGGTGAAAGAGGTTGAGCAGATAAAAACCGTTATCTTATTGGTGATTTCCGTTTGTTTATCAAGTATATATTATTTCTGATCTTACCGTCGAATATATTCTTTAACTAGCTATAAAAAGTCTTTACTTGTTTCTATCATATACAATTAGTACTGAAATTCCCTCAATGATTCATTGAAAATGATATTAGATTTCATTTCGCTTTTGTGGCTTTCAGTTATTGATGTATTCTGCTACAGTACTTAAGCATTTATATGATTTTTTATCGCTTTGAATATGCCATTCAATTTATGACTAATTCATAAGGTATAAAATAATGTAATCGAACCAACTTTATTCATGTTTTTATATACACCCAATTCCATCATCCTCTACCTTCTACTTAAACGAAAGATTTTCTTCTTTTGATTTACCTTTTATTTTGATTTGTTGGCTAATAATATTATTTCACATTTTAAAAAGTAACCTGCAAGTTATTCATCATCATTTACGTTAATAACTTTGTAGATACCAGACTTTGTATAAAAAACCAATCATATAACAATAACTCTGCTTTAAAACTAAAAAAATAGCAAAACAATAATATTGTATCATCAGGAAAATTATACGAGAAAGTATAAATTTTATAAATTATCGATTTTTAAAATCAGTCTAAGCTAAGTAATATAAAAATAACCTTTCAGCTCACGAAGGAATTATTAGCTTATTTGATGATATCTGCATCTGACCTCAAAAGGAGCTCAAACAATAACCTCTAGGGGGCAGGGAGTAAGCTCCATGATGTAGGACAGCCACAATTGCTGGCCGTATGCTAGTGAAGTTATCAGGTTTTAGTCTTACGGGTTAGCTTAGCCTTTGGCCTCACAAATGACTTTTACATTTAAATTGGTTTGAGAATTTCAGCCAATGGTCTTCAGAGGAAACTTCTAGTATCTCGTCCTTCGGACCTTACAAGGTTATAATCTCAATCATTTGAATACGAACAGTTGTCCGCTAAATGATTGCCATCAACTTGGACACTACTAAGAAGTCTGAAGTATCCGTTTTGGTTGGTAGTCCGAGTCCAGATGTTTTGTATGGAAAATAACAAAGTGTAAGGATTGACAGTTGACTGAAAATCAGACCATTACTGCGTATTTTGGATTCCACGTAAATCCGTATGTCCCTTGGCTTTCCTGGGAAGTCCATGAAGTGTGGTGTGTACTGGGTAGGTGGGTGGTCCATCAAGTGTGATATTGACTGGGTAGGTGGGAGGTCAATGAAGTGTGGTGTGTATTGGGTAGGTGGGAGGTCCATCAAGTGTGGTGGGTACTGGGTAGGTGGTTGTTCCATCAATGTAGTGTGTACTTGGTTGGTGGGTGGTTCATGAAGTATGGTGTTTATTGAGTAGGTAGGTGGTTAATGAAGTGTGGTGTGTATTGGGTAGGTGAGAGGTCCATGAAATATGGCGTATACTGGGTAGATGGTAGGACTATGAAGTGTGGTGTGTACTGGGTAGGTGTGAGGACCATGAAGTGTTGTGTGTACTGATTAGGTGGGTGGTCCATGAAGTGTGATATGAACTGAGTTGGTTGGAAGGTTCATCAAGTGTGGTGTGTACTGGAAAAGGTGGGACGTCCAACAAGTGTACTGTGTACTGGGTACGTGAGAGGCCCATCAAGTGTGGTGTGGACTGGGTAGGTGGGAGGTCCTTCAAGTGTGGTGTGCACTGTGTAGATGAGAGGTCCATCAAGTGTGATGTGTACTGGGTTGGTGAGTGGTCCATGAAGTGTGGTATGAACTAGGTTGTTGGAAGGTCCATCAAGTGTGGTGTGTACTGGGTAGGTGAGAGGTCCATCAAGTGTGGTGTGTACTGGGTAGGTGAGAGGTCCATAAAGTGTGGTGTGTACTGAGTAGGTTGCAGGATAGTGTGTACTGGGTACGTGAGAGGCCCATCAAGTGTGTTGTGGACTGGGTAGGTGGGAGGTCCATCAAGTGTGGTGTGTACTGGGTAAGTGAGAGGTCCATCAAGTTTGGTGTATACTAGGTGGGTGGGACATCAATGAAGTTTGGTGTGAACTGGGTGGTTTGGAAAGTCCATCAAGTGTGGTATGTACTGGGTAGGTAGGAGGTCTATCAAGTGTGGTGTGTACTGTGTGGGTGGAACGTCCATGAATTGTGGTGTGAACTGGGTTGATGGGAGGTCCATCATGTGTGTTGTGTACTGGGCAAGTGGGAGGTCCATCAAGTTTAGTGTGCATTGGGTGGGTAGGAGGTCTATCAACAGTGGTGTGCTGTACTAGGTAGGTGGGAGGTCCATTAAGTTTGGTGTGTACTGGGTGAGTTGGAAGTCCATCAAGCGTGGAGTGTACTGGGTGGGTGGTAGGTCCAGCAAGTGTGGTGTGTACTGGTTGGGTGGGAAGGTCCATCAAGTGTGGTATGTACTGAGTGATGTGAAGGCTATCAAATGTGGTGTGCACTGGGTGGTTGGAAGGTTCATCAAGTGGCGTGTGTACTGAGTGGCGGGAAGGATATCAAGAGTGGTGTGTTCTGGGTGGGTGGGAAGGCCATTAAGTGTGGTGTGTACAGAGTATGTGGTATAGCAATTATAACATAACATCATTATTATTACTCAATTTGATGTTCGTTTAGGATAGTTATAAATTATTCTCTATGGTACTTCACACACAAAAATCGGAAAATTCCACCTCATAGACGAAAAATTAAAAAAAACAAAAACAATGGAAAACTAACACGTGATCTAAGTAAAGCCTGGTGTAAGGTATGGTGATAATTTAAGAATTTGTAGAACTTCATATTATATTATGCTGAAGGAGTATTACTGATTGATTGTGAGATAAACATTATATCTTATAAATGCTATAACTTTAAAAGCACAACAATAGAAAATGCTTAAACTACACAAATGTTTTTGGAGTAGATAATAATTGCTACACCCCAAGTGAAACGTCAAAACACAAATAAATAAAGAATAGTATCTTATCAAAATCACCGTTGAAGACGCAAAGAAGACATACATACTTTAACTATAAATACACTATAAATCTATAACTAACTATTAAAAAACTCTAGACTAACATTATACCAAGTTAAAAATAAATGTGTACGTTACGTTACACTTTGCACTTATGTTACTTCAAGGATCATGCCTAAACATATCATTCTTACGATTTGCATTTGAGTAATCCGCTTTTTCCATGAGATTAACTTCTTGTAGTAAGGGTCATAGGCACTTAGGAAGTAGTACAGGTACATCACTGTATGGACAAAGGCGTTGAGTGTTGCAAAAAATGCAAGATTTCCGACTGAAAAAAATATATATAGAATGTTGTAAAACATTTTTTAAATTTTATTTGAAGACAAATATATTGTGCTGTTTTATCTCAACATAAGATAATAGGTTATATTTTCTGAAAAGATAAATTTAAAGTTGAAAGTGCAGTTACAACATAAATGGATGTGATAAGTCAGCCTGCATAGTTCTACGTAAACTATACTCATTTGGATAACAAGGGTATAGTAATACACTAATTGTTTCTGTAACGTATCATATCTTGTGTATGTCTTTATTTAACACTGGGCTAAATAGATAATACCCTGGTTATTTAGGTGTCAAGTTTTTTTCAAACAATTACCAATTATTAGAAATTGTTATCATGATTTTCGAAACATTCTGTATACACGCAGCACTATAATAAAGGTTATCTTATTTCTGTGCCATTGCACAGTTTCGTCATCTCTACGATGTTCTTCCTCTATGTATGTTTTCTATGTTTGTGAGCAGTTATGTATTTTGGTCTTTCTTCCCTATCTTCTTTCTCGTCTTTCTTGTGTTCACTTTCTGGCTGTTCTTCATTGTCGTCATGTCGGGCTAACTACTAATAGGGTAAGTGTTCTTAAATATTTGCTGTTTAATTCTTTGTATCAGCCGAAATAAATTAAGTGTATTAGTTGTTTAACGTGTTCTTTTGCATTTAATTTAAATAATAATTAATAGGGCTGTTACCTGTTGCCTCTCACCGCATTTTGTATCTACTTGAATGCCGAACTTCATTTGTAGTTTTCATGATTTTTATCTTATTTTGAATTTGTTAATATTAATTTGTAATGTTATTAAAATTTTTCCTCTATACCATATTTGTTTATATATTTAAATAGTATATTTCATAACAAGAGTGGAAAGTGGGGTTTTGCATATTCGAGACCATATGTTTGAAGTGCGAGACTTGTCGAGCACTTCGAATGGTCGAGAACATACAAAACACTTTCACTCGAGTTTTGAACGATACTTTTCAACACAACGGAATAAAAACAGGTGTTGTTGACTGTGGAGAATTTTCGGTTGTAAACAATGTTACTTTCGGTAGTAAACAATAGACAGCTGTTGAAAATATGATGTTTCGCAGGTTGTAAACACATAACGAAAACAGCTAAACTCATAGTATTTTTTTTTTCATAGTAAAATTTTCACTACACTACTATGATTTTTAGCTGTTTTCGTTATGTGTTTATAACCTGAGAAACATCATATTTTCAACAGCTGTCTATTGTTTACTACCGAAAGTAACATTTTTTACAACCGAAAATTCTCACAGTCAACAACACCTGTTTTTATTCCGTAATGTAGTGAAAAGTATCGTTCAAAACTCGAGTGAAAGTGTTTTGTATGTTCTCGACCAATTGAAGTGCTCGACAAGTCTCGTACTTCAAACATATGGTCTCGAACATGCAAAACCCAACTTTCCACTCTTGTTATGAAGTATACTATAACCAATTTGTTTATGTATTTATCGGAACACTCAGGTTTATAAACCTCTGTCATGCAAAATGTAATCTGTACAATCTACTTTATAACTTGATTAATATATTTTTATTCTTTAAAACTTGTAAGCTTTTGCATTTTTTTATTTTTATTTTAAGTAAACCCTATTTTCTTCTAAAAGAGATCTTTCGCTTTACTTAATTGTACTTCTTTTCTGGCAACTTTAAATTTTTCCTAATCATAAATATATTATTTCACTTTTTTTCTACACCCACTTTTTTTTATTTTGACTGATTTTTCTGTTCTCTCTTGGGTTAGGCTACTAGTAATTTTTGTGGGATGTTGCAATCTTCGGCTCCAGGTTCCGGTAGGGAAGACGGTCACTACCTGGCTTGCCTTCTACCTGGATGTCATCTAGAGACGCAGTGGAGAACCTACGAGTTAGGGCCGACCACCTACTCAGAGAGAGCAGTCACCCACAAAACCCCCTTCCTCACTGTGATGTTGTCTCTGTTTGTCCAGGCAAAAGATTTCTGCATGCAGGTGACCTCTACCCTCTTTTATCTCGGCCAGTGTTTAATGTGATTATTGGATATCGGGGGGAAAGCAATGCACATTTAGGACATTTATCTTTTTTTGGGGGGAATAAAAAAGGGAAGGATTTTGCAAGAGATATGTAGTTTTATATTTTATTTTGATTTGTTTCGTTTGACGTTTTTGTTTCTATTGTATATTTTTTATCTGTAGGATTTTTATCTACCGGGAATCTTGGGGGTTTGATTCCTTTTCAAGTCCTATTAGGAGCCGCTCTGTCTCGATAGCAGGATTCAGTGGAATTATTAAATTAAATTATTAAATTGATATTATTAAATTAGCTAACCTTCATATTTTATTTCCCGAAGGCCCGTAATATATAATCCTTCTTATCAATTTAATTTGTAGTGTAAATACGTTGTGGTTATTCATTTTTGTATTTATTTATTTTTCTATATTCTTGTTGCTGTTTACTAGTGTATATTTAAACTTTTATTTTGATAGTTGCTAGTTAGTATATTAAGTTTATGTATTTCTTATAGTATATTTCTGGGTCAGGCTTAGAAGCATTTTATTACCTTAAAAAACGGGCAAGTACCTAAAATTCAAATTATATTTAAATTATAATTATTTTAAATAAACTATATTTTAGCCGCAAGTTGTGTTTTTTCTGAGTCCTCCTAGGTATGTTTCCTCCATAGGGCCAAGCTTCAGTTGTTTATACGAGGGTGGTAGTTGTAATTGGTTGTAACTCCAATCTATTTACAACTACGTTAAGGTACTATCTACACTATTTATAGATACCAAGACGTTTCACTTTTATATTGTGGTGTGACATCTTCAGAGGTATTGCTGACATTTGAGTTTCACTGAAAACTTAACGTCACAAGCGAAACGTATGGTAGATAGCACTTTGACGTGGTTTTTACCGGAAAATACATATTCAAGCTATGCATAAAGATTACATCTCTACAACATTTTAATAATGAATTTCCTATATTCTAAATGTTTTATCCCAATATTTTTAAATAATTCATTTAAAACGAAAACTATGGTATAGAATACATATTGTATTATTTTTAATTTCCAAACGAGGGTAAATAGAAAATTTATTCCGAACCTGAATGATACTTGAGGGTGAACCATCCAACGGTAGCTACCATTAAATGGTGATAGACATGGAGAAACGTTACTTGGTGGTTGTTTTTCTTCAATACCATGAATACCTAGACAGGAGTAAACATGTTAACAGTGATAGATTAAAAGAGGTAATGTGACCATTTAACTAAACGTATATGAAATAATTATTGTGATACAGGACTATATATATATATATATATATATATATATATATATATATATATATTTTAATTACTAGTTATTAAGAATAGTTTATAAGTTAAAATAACTTTATTTAATTTTCATAATTTCTTACCGTATCTAGAAGATCAAGTATTCTTGACATCATGAAAAGATGAGCGTGTTGTAGTACCTGAAATTAATCAAAGTTTCGATAAGTGTAAATTTAAAAGAATTAGGTAAACCAATTTCCTTTAATGCTTTTTCAATCGTAAATTATGGATCATTGAACCAGCTCTTACTTTGAGCACAGTCTGTTTATAAAAATTAATATTTTTTTTACATTTACAACGATTTCTTATATTTTCTACAAAAATATTTGTTTTTAAGTGGAAATTCTGTTTAATGTCTTAATCAAGGTCAAATTATATCAATAAATTGATTTGTAAAACAATATGTTAAACTAAATGTAGTTTTGTATCATGTTAAATAGATACAGGGAGACATGAAGCATAACCTAAGTAATGTCTCTAAGTATTGTTTTTGATAAACTTATTTGTTTTTTTTCATACTGTTAAAATAAAAACTTGCTGTTCAATATCACTGCACTTGGCTTAACAACGCTAGTTTCTCTTTTTAAGGTAATGACATGAACGAAAATATATTGAACAATGCTTTTGGTCCTAGGATGTCATGAGTTGGACCAGCTAAGGAACGTTAGCATACGGCTAAAACCATATTAAATACCTTTTTTTAGGTTTTCTCGTATACATTGTGTTCGAGCATACTCAGTTAGCCTCCAAACTTAAATTAATAATAATAAAACAATATTATGTAAATAAATGATATTTAAATTAAATATGATTATGAATATTGGAAGTATATTTTTGTTTGAAGAAATATATTATTTATCTAGCGAAAGCAAAATATTTTGAACCATTATTTAAATAACTAATAACAATATTTTGTGAGAGAGTTGAGGGTGGATTGTGAATGTACTTTGTTCGGGCTTAATGCACTTATCTTTGCCCATTGTTCACTGATTGTTGAGCCGACCTGAGTCGTGTCGGTCAGACACTGGAGAAACTAGTTCGTGTGTGTCTCTGCCGGCTCTGTTGCTCGACAACGTTCATGTCGGCCAGACAAGCTCACGAAGTCGCTGCATGCCTCATATTACTACACTTTGGGTTGCTTTATCCCGAAAGTTGCGCTACAAAATAATCTTCAGTGTCAGCCTGTATTTAATGGACTGTGAAGAATAAGTAAAATTCGGATAATTGTGTGCACACTGTATTTGTGTTTGGTAATTGTCTTCTGGACTTTCTACCATCACTTCAAGGTCTTGAGTCTCTTCAGGTCTATAACTTTGAACATTTTCCACACTTAACTTAAAAGGATTTTATTTCATGCCTTTTTATGAACTGAAATATTTAGTTTTGGTTAAGTTTCTTTGTATACAAAAAGGTTTAATTTTCTAAGCTAATTATGTACATGATTTTTCACTAAATAAGAGTGGAATTATTTTCCATCAGTATTATACAAGTACCAAATTGATTTATACAGTAATTTTTATGTTTATTCATAGAAGTGTACATGGCCCGGCAGTTACTCAACAGTTATTATTCATGACAAAGTATTACTTGCTATCCGACCATATTAATTAATTTGTGACTTTGAGTCTGGGAAAGGATCGCATTTCAATTGTATTTCTGTAACAACGAGTATTTGTTCTTTTTAGTTAAAAATTGTAGGAAAGTATAAAACATTTAATATAATTAATATCCTTATTATATTTTTAATGCACATAAATAATAATCAATTTTACAATAAGTATGGCTAGCTATTATTAATGCTATGAAAAATAAACTACTTAACACTTAAAAATATAATCATATACCTTGAGTTATCGACTGAATGTTTAAATCACACAAATGTTTTTGTTAATCTAATTATTAGTTTTTATATAGTGGGGAATTTTTATGTTGAATTAGACAGCAGTGACAAGAGTTGTGTAGCAAATATATTAATAGTGTTGGTAACTTCATAAGTCTTTTATGGAATATATTTTTATTATTATTATTTTGTTTGCTTACCATTTCATCAGTGGGAAGTAACTCACTGCTTAGTTGTATACAAACTATGCCATAACGATCAGATAGCCAGACGGATAGCAGTCCCTGAAATTCAAAATATCAATTAATCTTCATGAATATATTTTTATTACTAAATACTAAATTAATCGATCTGCCTTAAAATAGATTTTGTGGAACTTAAACGTCCAATTAACAATATGCATACATATACATTAAAGAAATTTAATGATGTATAAATCATTTATATTTTTAAAATGTTTGTACTTAGTTTATAGTAAAAATTAATAACAATCAACAATGAATATGTGATACAACAGTTTATTTATTAAGTGAATTAGTAAAAATAGCCGTACTAAACGGTATTGTAGCTAGATAAAGATAAAAGATGAATTAATGATGTCCATGAATAAACGTATAATTTAGGCCAATTTATTGAATCTATAGTACAAAAGTACATTGTAAGGTATAACAAAACATTAATAAAGAAGTTCCATCCAATTTTCACAACTTTTTTAACAAGTAAAAGTTTATCACATGAACAGTAATTCAAATTGATATCTAACTGTAAATGATAAATTGTTGCACCAAAAACTATAGTATAACATTATTCTTATGTCGTGTTTTTCTTAAAGACGTATATAATGTCAAATTGAATCTATGACAAATAATCCTGATAACCTGGTAAGGTTAGTTTCACTTAGTTATAAGTTAATGGTATAAGTATATTTTAATTGTACTCACTGGTCTTCCCATACACGTACTGTATACCCTACCACCCTCCCAGACATCTATAGTGGTGAAGACTCATACACCCACCCACCCAGATACGTATAGTGGTGATTGACTTACCCACCCGCTCACCCATAGACGTACGGAGGTAATTATCAACCCACCCACACACTTACGTTGCTAATGGCCCACCCACCCGTCATATACAAAAGATGGTTCTGGCCCACTGCGTGGTATGGTAATACCACTGTACGAGTGTCTGGAAGATTCAGGATATCAAGTTCTTCAGACAAGAGAGACTCTTTGGTAGAGCCTCATATTTTATAAAAGTCTTATATTTAATTACTTGATAATATACAGTTAATTTAACCCGTTAGCAAAATGTTTCATTAAAAATTATATAAACAAAATTCTTAAGCCTATATTTTATTAGAAGAAGTCACTTTGGAAGAGAGGCACGTAACCTAACCTCTTTTTTTGAACAATCTTAGTTATTATCTTATTTCGCAGGTATAAGGGGCCGGTGTCATTACTAATAACTAAAGCTTTCGGTAACAACCGTGTCAAGCGAAGTTGTTCGCGGTGGTTACGGAATGCTTTAGTTATCAGTGTCTCTGTTATTATTTCTCGCATAAAAAAATTAATGGTGCATTCATGTTTAGGTAAAACTATATAAGAATATAATGAAACATACATATTTTACGGTGTAAAATCTTTTTTTAATTTAGTTTATGTTTTAAGCCATTATATCCAAGTAAATATTGCTATTTGTATTATCTAGTCACACGCACAGGTCCTGTGGGCCAGGTGTGACTTTTTCCATTACAAAGATGTTAATTTATTATGTTTATTTATGGAATAAATATATTTGATTTATTAATATGTCTTTGAAGGGTTAGTATTATTTAATTTAACAAAATATGAATATCAGGAGAGATCCTTTATTAAATGAGGAAATTTACAACATCTAACAATATTATTGATTCACTACAATTATAAGTATTAAACGAAATAATAATAGGTTTCAAAATATAACGAAATTACATAATTTAATTTAATTGAATATATTGTTACTGTTTTTCCTACAAATTATTTTATCTCTAAACATTTTTGTGATTTCGACTATTTGTACATTGTTTTAAAAATTCCACTGGCAAATATAAAAAAACCATCTGATAATGCATAAATCCATAAGTTAATGAATAATATGATTTATTTTTTTATTTATTTAGTTTAAATTAAATTTATTAAATTTTGTAAATCAATCAGTAGAGTGTATGTTGAGTTTCTTTTATTAAAATTAAATTGTGTTCATGGTTGATATTTTTGTGAAATAAATTGTGATTTCAGATATAAATATATACATGATTATTATATAACGTAGGAACCATCCTGTTTATCTCACCACTTGTAGAAAATATAAGTTGATGATCATCTGGACAATGTTATATACAAGCATGGGCTTCTCGACGTTAAGAGCAGGTCTATCTTTCATCCACCACGGACCCACCCACTTGACAAATAATAGATAGCCTATTATGATAAGGAGTATGGGTATGGGTGAGTCCATCAGTAACCAACCCTTCACATTGGGATCTGGAACATACTTCACATTAGATATTAGGTTTTGATCTTGACTATTAGGTGCTAACTCGATTATCGATCTTGAGGTTCCAGATATTTTGACACATAACTTACCTATTATATCTAGACTTGTAAGTATATTCCACTACAAACTGTTCTTACCGTAAGGTACATTTTATTCCTGTCCTTTCATTTCACGTAAATAAGATTTTGAATTTTCTTTTAACCAAATTCCTAATACAGAACCTTAAAAGTACTTATACAAAATCGTATATACATTAAATATCCGTATTTAATATTATTAGACGTATTGTTCAACACACACGTGGTTAATCGCTCTCTTATCTACTGCTTCCTAAATATAAGGCTCGTATTTTTCCATATACCATTTGATAATTTGCTATAGAAGAGTCCTGTAGGATAGCAGTCGGCTACAAGGTATATATGCTATAAAAGAGTCCTGTAGGATAGCAGTCGGCTACAAGGTATATTTGCTATAGAAGCAATATACCTGTGGGATAGCAGTCGGCCACAAGGTATATTTGCTATAGAAGAATCCTGTGGGGTAGCAGTCAGCCACAAGGTATATTTGCTATAGAAGAATCCTGTGGGGTAGCAGTCAGCCAGAAGGTATATTTGCTATAGAAGAATCCTGTGGGGTAGCAGTCGGCCACAAGGTATATTTGCTATAGAAGAATCCTGTGGGGTAGCAGTCAGCCACAAGGTATATTTGCTATAGAAGAGTTCTGTGGGTTAGCAGTCGGCTACAAGGTATATTTGCTATAGAAGAATCCTGTGGGGTAGCAGTCGGCTACAAGGTATATTTGCTATAGAAGAGTCCTGTTGGGTAGCAGTCGGCTACAAGGTATATTTGCTATAGAAGAGTCGTGTAGGATTGCAGTCGGCTACAAGGTATATTTGCTATAGAAGAGTCGTGTAGGATTGCAGCGGCTACAAGGTATATTTGCTATAGAAGGGTCCTGTAGGATAGCAATCGGCTACAAGGTATATTTGCTATAGAAGAGTCGTGTAGGATTGCAGTCGGCTACAAGGTATATTTGCTATAGAAGAGTCCTGTAGGATAGCAATCGGCTACAAGGTATATTTGCTATAGACGAGACCTGTAGTATAGCAGTTGGCTACAAGGTATATTTGCTATAGACGAGTCCTGTAGGATAACAGTCGGTTATAAGGTATATTTCCCAGCACTATTCTTATACTTTTATCAGAACTTTTACTTACTATACTGATTCCTACAACTTAAGACGAATGATTCACCTGTTTAATGTTTAACTATATTTAGGCTATATTTTCCACGTTAATTTATGACATTTCTATTCCTTGAATATTTCTTTTTTAAATATCAATAAGATTGTTACTCATATTTTATCATAGAGACCAATAAGACTCGGGAGATATTAAATAATTAAAAATATTATTTAATGGAAATATAATATTTCTAATACACGATTAAAGTGATACACTTTTTAAATGTTTATTTTATATTTAATCAATGTATTATGACTAAAATCAAACAATTTGTTCATACAGTGGATATATCAGAGTAATAAAACAAGACTCTATGTTGCTCTAAATAGCTTTACTGCAGTTAACCTTTTGTTTGAAATTTATTATTTGTTAGTTTAAAAACTTTATTCACCAGTTGACATGGCCTTACAAGCTTGTGCGTGAACTTTATTCAACGAGTAACTTAAATACCGACAGTTGGCTCAGTTGAGGATTCAAACCTTGGACCTTACCCTCCACAATCCAAAGCCTTAGCCACTGAGCCACCACGCCGGCAATGATTCTTTGAAATGATTTATCTAAGAATTATGTACTGTTAGGTGGTTACTTTCTAGTAAATTCCATAATAATTTTGTTTTACCACCTTATGATAGGAAATATGTATCGATATTTTCTACACATATTCCTGTTCTCAGTCACTTCCTCTGCCAATAATCGTATCTATTCCCTTGAATGACATTTCCCTTTAAAGACTTTTAAACCTACAGAAATATTATTTATTCCTAAAATCATCTTATTTTAGGTTCTATGAGTCACTTGCTTTGCTCTTTGTTGAATGAGTTTACTGTAGTACCAGCCTTTAGTTCAGTTGTGTATTCGAACCTTGCATTTTCCCTCCACAGTCGAAAACCTCAGTCGCTGAGCTACTCAGGTACTGTTTTTGAATACTCGTAAAATCTTAGAAAGTCCATTTTTATTACTTAAAAAATATTGTAAAACTAGCTTTTCCAAAAATGTATCGCCTAGAACATAGCAGATTGCCCTTAGTTATTAAAATGTCATTTATCTAACTGTTGGTTTTTTTGTAATATTTAAATCAAGTGGTTTTGTTATCTTTCTATATGTGTATATACTTGATATTGTTAGCTGAAAATCAGACCAACACTACGTGGTTCGGATTCCACGTAAAGCTGTAGGTCCCATAGTTGCCCTGGCTATTGGGCTGTTAATAAATAGTCCTTTCTGAGCTAAGCTGAACTCAGATTGTAACAATGACTACACTCGTTCATCTACACTCATCAAACTCATTTACTCCTCATATTCGCCCATATATCTACGATCGGCGTCTTAGAGATGAATAGTGAATAATAATGAATAATTGATATATACCACATTTATTAACACTTTGTTGTATATTAAAATATGTGTTATAATTTATTGCTTTGTAATCCAATTCACATATAGTTTGACTTAACATAGTTATTTTACTATAATTTATTTGAAACAAGGTTACGAAATTAGCCAATTAGTGCCAATATAAAAATAAAATCTTACCAGTTTTTTCGTAGACATAATAATTGTAATTTTCAGTCATGAACTGTGTCACTGCCTCCCTGTAAGATGACATGATTATTTTTTTATGAAGGATTATCCAAGTAAACAAATTTATTTCTCCATAATTCCTATAATTACTGAGTATGAGATTGTATTTATGAACAAAAATATGTAAAAGTTATTAGGTCCATACAATCATATTTATTTGGTATACTAAAACTTACTTTATCCAATTTAGATGTACCTGTAATCAATTGGATAAATATATCTGTCTCTTTAAATCTCAGTCTGAAATAACGTATAAAAATTGAGAACCAAGTAAACCTAAACTGGAAAATATTTATTAAGCATACTTACTTTTATTCATTATAATAGTTTATGAATTATTACATTTTTATTTGAATTAGACTTTATCTTAGAGCTTTTTTAACCTTATTTACTGTTCAGATTATAATATTATATTATTTAATAAATATTCAGTAATAAAGAATTTAACAACTTAGTTTTTAAACGGTTTTTAAGTGTCCATCAATGTTGAGAAAAATATATTTTTTCACTGAAGATAAGTGAAAAAATATTCTACTAATCCTCCTTTAAAATGAATGTTGTTAGGAATTGAAGTTATTATAGTTCATATTTTTAAATCAATATATATTAGGTCCTAATATATATTTATATTTAAGTTTGACAAACTGTATTTTTCCTTTATTTCCATTATATTATCAAGCCATTCATAACTATAGATTGTCAATGCAGTACAATATGATTGGTAAACAAACTAATTTTACTGCTTGACTATCTCTAGTGAAGTTCAAACTACAGTTAGTTTAAACCACTTTCTGAAACTGAATTTCCAGAAAAATCATGATAAATATTATTACTTTCAATTACAAATTCTTAGTTCAACATGATAGTAGATAATTGTTATAATTGATGACTAAACCTGTTTCACTTCTAACCTTCTTTATATAAATGGACAGACTGTCCATCCTATTTGCTGCTGTATTCTCTACTATACCTTAAATACAATACAGACCCACTGAGTGTCAGTAGTTTAACAGAGTTAAGCAGTATTTTTTAGTTTTCTATTTTCGTAGGCTATTACTATGAAAGTTAATATTGTAGTATATAGTTTTATTTGTAAAAAAGTTTTGTAATATTTTCCAAAGGCCACAAGCTATTTTGTAATATCAATCAGCTGTTTTAATACGTAGGCTCCTGCTGATTGGTTGAAATCAAATAGACTCAAAGTTTAGAGTGTGTGACTGCCCTTTTTCTTCTTTAATCAGACTCCAAAATGTTAACATCTTCTTCTAGAGTTCTGAACCGAATTAACTATTCTAGAGAAAAGTAATTGTAAAGGATAAAACTAGTAAAGTGGTAACATTTGAATTTATATTATTTTAAATTGTTTGCCATTTGTTATTATTTGTTTAAATACAGTTTTATATTATTTTAAGAGAAGTATATTTTATTTTGAGTTCCTGTTTGAGTGAGTATGTATTGTTTTAATTTAATTAAATTTTAGTTGAAATCTGGCCTGAATAAAATGTAATTAATAAAATTAATATGGAATAACTCTTTATACTACGACGTTGATTTAACAGAACTTTTAGTAACTGGAAGATATAAAAGTTTTATAGTATCAAATTTAAATAATTTTTTTTAATACCTCGATGTTTTAATAAATTGTAGCCTATTAGAAAACTCAACAAAACTGGTTTAAATAAAATCATTGGAGAGTAGTGTTTTAATAACAATTTCCAAGGTCTTTATTTATGGATAACACAAACAATAAATATAATTTCCCTTTATAAATCAAACAAAGTAATTCATGGAATAAATTCCTATTCACACTAACATGTTTCTATCTGATGACTTTCGTTAGTTTGTAAAACCTATTATAGTGAGCATACACTAACTTCTACTTTACCTATGTTCAAAAGTAACGCATGGGATTTAAAAAAATATGTGTATAATGTACATCAAATAGTATTTAATCAGATTTTACATTGGCTCAAGATTTATCTCCCTACATAAAAGTCATATTTTACTAGCAAATTTATATTACCTGTTTGTTCATGACTTTGAGCTGTTTTCTATTAAATTCAATAAATTAACTTCTAAAAGAAGTACACTTAAGTTTAATTTAAAATACATTCAATACATTATAAATTAGGTGTAAGAATACTAAATTAAAGAAAACGTTTCAATGTAATTATCAAAGTATAAGTACGATCGAAGGTACTTAGAAGGTTTAAATTAATGTACGTAAAATATGCAAGGTGGTGGACTGTTCCATTAATACCTCTGTAAGTGTAACCTCCCTCCCTAACATTGTTTCGGAATACTACTGTTTATGGCTCTCGTCGGGCGTGACACCAACTAAATTTTTCGTCCCAAGAAAAATTATTTTATTAATATGGCCCCATAAACAAGTACAGTCGGACTGACCTGCACACCCTACCATACACTTACAGTGGTATTGATCCACCCGTCCATCCATATACGTACAATGTTATTGACTCATTCGCCCATCCATATCCCATCCCCCCCAGGCCCACCCAGCTGTCCATTAAGGCTGTCAGTAAAAAAATTTCGATACTTTTCTATTCAATTACTTTATATCAGCTACTAAACCTCCAAAGTAGTTCTTTCATTAAAATTGTGTTTATAGTTATAAATACATCACCTGAAATGTTCTTGAGAATTTGGGCTTTCTTGGTACATGCAGAATTCAGAACTATTTTCTCGATTATTCCGAAGTGTTTAAAACAGACCCTCACAGGACTGGACTTGTTCATCAGATTTGTAACTCACGTAATTTGACTGTAATGAGCAAATTTGATTTTAAATAATTTATGATATATGTTTATTTTTATTTTGATACAACGAGAAATACCATGTGATTTTTGGTCTCTTATGGTTTTTAATATTACACAATTTACAAAATTGATTAACTTTATGTAATCAACTTTTTGTTGTACTTTTACTCTCATGTTATATTGCAATTCAATTGCTACGCAAACGTACAGCGAGACACAGCACCCGCACTGGATCGCACTTAAACGACTTCCTGCAATTATACCCCACCCATTCCAGGGGAAGAGGTCGAGTGTTTGTGAGTAGATCGTGGTTAGACGTACATTCAGCACTACAAATGGAATTCAGTTGTCCCTAAAGCCGGCCGAACCACTTTAACGTAACGTGGTAATGACCCACCAATCCACACATATACTTACAGTAATATTGCCACATCCAACCATAATTAACGTACAGTGTAATAACCCTCCCAACCACAAATATACGTACAGGGCTAGTGATCTCCCAGACCATCCAGTGGTATTGACTTACTTGTCCACCCATATACGTAGCGTAGTATTGATCGAATCGTCCATCCACACAAGTATAGTGATATTGACCCATCGGCATCCCATATATTTACAATAATATTGATCCACTCAACCATCAATACTTGGACGGTGGTATTGATCGATCGGCCACCCATTTACGTAAACTTATATCGATCCACTCAATTATCCATACACGTACAGAGGTATTGATCCACCCACACATCCATATAAGTACTATTGACCCACCCTACTACCCATACACGTACAGTGGTATTGACCTACCCGCCGACCCATATATGTATGGTATAACCGAGATCTACTCCGAATCTTCCTAGTTTGCAAGATATCCCACAATGTACAGAGCGACTAATTCTAGAAACCCCATACACCCAATCGAATGTTCACCTAAAACCAACTTGTCATTAACTTGGGATATGGTTGACTGTTTTAAGAGTTTCTAGTATCAGACCTTATAACCGTCATAGGTAGAATGAACTTTTATCGTAAGGATGGACTATTTTGAGTTCCATTCACATGGGTGTGACCAGATATAACGATTGGAAATATAATTGGGTAATAGAAAATGATCATTCATATGACTATGGACTCAAAATTCTAATTAAGTACTACATAGATTAACGAGTGTCCATTTTATTATTTTCAGGAGGATTTCAGGTCGTCATTCTATTAAAAAAAAAAGGGGTGTTGAATGGTTAGAAAACCTGGATACAGTTCTGAGACGGGATACCAACGTTAAAAAACTATGACAATTACTTTGTAATATATATTTTGTTTGATATATATGGTATGCATTGGTATAATTTAAAATTTAATTTATTCCTCCTATTTTTAGTTTTGTGGCTGTCCTTGAAGGTCATACGATATATGCCGCCCATACACGTACATTGGTATTAATCCAGCCACCCCCACCTATACTCGTATATGGGTGGTATTGATTCAACCACTCACCCATATACGAAAAGTTGTATTGCCTCACCTGACCACCCATACACGTACAGTTTGATACACAATAAGGATATGAGATTTTCATATCTAGTTACTTAATTGTATAATAATATGTTCCAAATATTTTCTATGAAATTCAGTTCATGTACCTCAACAGTAGGCTAATAAGACTACTAATAATAAAAAAACACTTGCATGTGTATATGACATCTACCATATATAAATAATTTAATCTGCGTCATATATCCCAAGCATTTAAATATTTAAATTAAAATAAATTTGGCTAAGTCAATAATATAAATAGTATATTTATAAATAATAATACATATAGATAATAAATAATACAAATAGAGTTTTGGAATATTAAAAAATACACTCACATATTCACTTTAATATTAATTTAAGTATAAAATTTATACTTAAACAAAATGATCAATCCTTACAGTATGAACAATTACTGTAAGGATATATTTGATACTTAAGCTTATATTAGTTTCTTCCCCGTCTGATAATATGATATTTACTAAACAATAATCCATTTATGAAATGTTGTATTTTTAACTAATTCAATACCCAAAGAGTAAGGTTATAGAATTTAATATCGTTAAATGCACAAAATTTACGTTCTCATTTAAATGAGGTGTCAGTATAAATTTATTTTCATAATCAAACCTTGTCATATGGAGCGTGTCTTATGAAGGTTTGATTATGATAAGAATCGATGAAATAAATCGTGATAAGAAGAGTGATATACAGGGTTGGGCAAGAGTCTGGAATATATTTATTAATTTCAAAATCATTGAAAGAAATTTAATGAAACATTTCAGTTATCTACATGTTCCTATACCAAACATTTAGACATATTTTACTTGTTTACAAATAGCCAGGTTATGGCCCATAAAGGAAGTCTTAAAAGTTTTAAATGTAGGCCTATCTCGAGTTATACCTCATTTTAAAGGTTTTCATTTTTAAAAACACAAGAGTGCAAAAATGAGGTCAAAAGGATGAGGTCAATACACAAGACACTCAAAGAATTTAATGTTAGGGTTGGACAAAAGTCCGGGACGTATTTAATTATTTTAAAACTATTAAAAGAAAAGTAACGAAACTTTTTAATTATGTAAATGTTCCTATACTAAAGACATGGACATATTTTACATTTTTTTTTCATATCCAGGGGTTGGCCCATGAAGGAAGTCTTAAAATTTTTAAATGTAAGCCTACCTCGAGTTATACTTTATTTTAATGGTCTTTATATGTAAAACACAAAAGTGCAAACCTGAGGTCAAATTGATGACCCATTCAGAAAATATAGCTTCTCAAAGAATGTAATGTCATATAACCAACACTGCTTAAGATAAAGGTAAGATAGTTATTATCTATTGCTGCGTAAACCTATAACTTATCTAACTCATTATGAGAAATTAAATTTCATGAACAAAAGTAACAAATTATTATAATAATATATTTAAACTTTATAAGGTAAACCTAATGTCAAAAGTGTTTTTAATAAATTATTCTCATTTTTATCTCAGTTAAATGGCTTAGCTATTTTTATAACGCAGTCGTTTGTTACGATTGTTAACAATCAACAACATACTCAGCAACAGAGACCTGAAACTGTTAAAAAAATAGCCGTATAACTGAGAGGAATTAGTAATATGATATTAAATACTCTGAATCACTGTAATTTGCGAATTAATCTTACTTTTGACCTCATATTTAAACTTTTGTATTGTACAAAGACCTTTAAAATGAGGTATAACTCGAGGTAGGCTTACATTTACATTTTTAAGACTCCCTTCATGGGCCATCATCTGGATATGTAAAAAACAAGTAAAATTTATCTAAATGTTTGATATATGAATATGTAAATAACTACAAATTTTCATTACATTTCTTTCAATGGTTTTGAAATTAATAAATATATTAAGACATTTGCCCAACCCAGTATAGGTTTACATGTCAATAAATATATTCCATACGTTTTCCCAGCCCTGTAGAGGTGTACATGCCAATAAATACATTCCAGACGATTGCCCAAGTCTGTAGAGGTTTACATGTCATAAATATATTCCAGACGTGCCCAACCCTGTATAGGTTATATCGCAATAAATACATGCAAAACGTATTTCCAGCTCTGTAGAGTTGTACATGCCAATAAATACATTCCAGAAGATTGCCCATCCCTGTAGAGGTGTACATGCCAATAAATACATTCCAGACAATTGCCCACGCCTGTAGAGGTTTACATGACAATAAATACATTCCATACGTTTTCCCAGCCCTGTAGAGGTGTACATGGCAATAAATACATTCTGGACGATTTCCCAATCCGATAAAGCTTTACATGCCAATAAATACATTCCAGACGTTTGCCCAACCCTGTAGAGGTTTACATGCCAATATATAAAAACCAGACTTGCCCAACGCTGTAGAGGTTTATATGCCAATAAATATATTCAAAACGTTTTCCCAGCTCTGTAGAGGTTTACATGCCAATAAATACATTCCAGATATTTGACCAACCCTAAATAGGTTTACATGTCAATAAATACATTCCATACATTTGCCAATAAATACGGCAAACGGTTTACATGCCAATAAATACATTCCAGACGTTTGCCAATCCTGTATAGTTTGTGAAACTTGACCCATCAAGTAAAACTTTTTCTTCTTCAAAACTCAAAGTGTTTGAAAAATGTTAAATCACAAATGATTATTCACAAGTAAAGAGAAATGATTTGACCTTAATGAATCACTTAGCTAGTGCAGGAAACCAGGACCTGGAGTACAACACAAATTTATTTTTACAGTATATCATCTTGACAATCCCTTCCAAAATATTAAAAATATTTTATCCAATTTTACACTATACACCTCCTTTAATATACACTTCTCCTCCAATAATAGACAATACAAGTTACTCATTTTAGAAATTTTCAATCAAATTACTATTAACTTTGGCCTCACTATACAGTCCGGTATATCAATAATTTCAAGAAATATTATTTACAACAAGCGACAGCAACTCCAATACTATTAAATCATAATCCTCTAAATAATTATATAAACGTCACATTAGGAAGCTAAATAAGTATAATATGTGCAAAACGTCTATACTAACAAGTGAAAATTACATATTCAATAACAAGTTGTACTATAGAATAATCAATCAATTATTTCCAATCAAATTAACAATCAAACAATAATATATCAACCTTACTATCTATGACGACCTAATCAATTTACCGTACGACTTAAGCTATTATTTTACAAATATCTTTCAAGAGATAAGCTAAATATGGCCCTAGTTGCTATACTTTATTCTTTCTAAGAATTATCCTACATTAATGGTTTATATATTCAACGCAATATTTATTTATTTACTATAGAACTATATCAACTTAAACAACCATTTATTTGACCAATGATCAATTGCAATGGTTTACGTAATTATATATTTACAATTTAAATTAACAATATCAACACATTAACTTATACAGGACTCAATTTCTTCAATCAGTGAATTATATTGCATTATTTAATTACGATTATTATTAGCTTCTTATATGAGTAATGTACTGCCTGTCGGTTTACGCTTTGGTGTAGGTAAAACGTAACTGAGCGCCCTCACAAAATGTCTTTTCGGCTACAAATTTTATATTTACGTTTCCCTTAAACCATGGAGGTGATAAAACAAATTTTAACATACCACTGGACTCCATGTCTCCTAAAGGTATGGGGTGTCCACGGGCCGTAGTGGATTCGGCGTCCACTTGTCCCTCAGAGTCAGGTGGGCTAGTTGGGTCTGGAGTCGCTTGCAGTCCCTTGGGGGTGGGTGGAGTCGATTGCAGTCCCTTGAGGTTGCTTCTCCGCCCCTCAGGATAGGCTGCAAGCGTCAGGTCGTCCCTCAGGTTCAGGTTGGCCACTCGTGAAGTCCTCCGGGGGTTGATATCGCAAGGGGTTGGACCGTGGCTCCAAGTCCTCCTCCTAGCTCGTCCCGTGTTAATTATGTAGGGCGGGTTGACGAAGCCTAGGTAGTTGGACCTCCAGGTGCTGGTCCTCCCTATTGGTCTTTTTCCCGACGTCCTATCACTTGCCGAACTCTCCTCAGACTTCCCTTTCTTTCACAACTATTCCCTAGTATCTCATCCCCCCTGCCACTCACTGGACACACCTCCGATTAAGGAAATACCAATTATTATCAGTGGTCCTATTACGGATCACCCTATAGGCCCGTTTTCGTGATGGACGGGACCTCCTCCTCTCCGGAGCTTCTGCTGATCCTCCGCCCCATCAGCATTCATCGGCCTAATTGTTTGTGAGTCTAAAATTGTATTATTCTGATTAACATGTACCATGCTAACCCAGCTTCCTTGACATCCAAACGCTTGCTTTCTGGGTTAATAATCTCAGGATGTCCTACTCAAATTTTACCAACTCCACTTCCTGTACAGTACAGTATTTCCTGTTGTAATAAAACCTCTTTCTCATTTTTACTGTTAATCTTTATTTTAATTTTATTATTATTATTATTATTATTATTATTATTATTATTATTATTATTATTATTATTATTATTATTAATATTATTAATTATGAGGGAATCGTGTGCAAACGTTTAGCAGTTAAATAAACCTAAAAGGTTTACAAGTTTAACAAGGCAATAAATACAATACAGAAGTTTGTCCGACCTTGTAGAGGTTTACATGCCGATAAATACGTTCCAGACGTTTGCCCAGCCTTGTAGAGGTTTACATGACAGTAAATACATTCCAGACGTTTTTCGAAACCAGTATATGTTTAAATGTTAATAAATACTTCCAGACTTTTGCCTAACCCTTTACAGAATTATATGCCAATAAATACGTTCCAGACGTTTGCTCAGCCCTGTAGAGGTTTACATGCCAATAAATACATTCCAGACATTTGCCCAACATTGTATAGGCTTACATGCCAATAAATACATTCCAGACGTTTCCCCAACCCTATAGAGGTTTAAAAGCCAATAAATACATTCCAGACGTCTTACCAACATTGTATGGGCTTACATGCCAAAAACTACATTCCAGACGTTTCCCCAACATTACTGCCAGTAAATACATTCCAGATGTTTCCCCAACCCTATAGAGGTTTACATGCCAATAAATACGTAACATGAAGAATCACCAATACGATACTATACTGCCCAATAAATGTAACACGCATCTGAATATTAACTTTCAAATAATAAACTCCTTGTTTACTAATTAGAGTACTCAAAAAATACTCACATTTCGGTATCTTGAAGCTGTGAATTACCACTAACTGAAATAAGTTGTTACTTTAAGAAAGGTGATAAAGCATGAAAAGTAAAACTGCCAGGTCATTACCTGTCATCAATTATTCACTCACATTAACATTGCTGAAAACCTTGTTCTTGAATTGTGTTAAGGTTAAATAGTGTTTTAAGTGACTACTTTAAATAATTTGTTTTTTAAAAGTTGCAAATTCATTCAATTTTTCATTTTGTTCTTCGTATTGCACATTAACTTGACCAACCTCCTGCTCAGACAAAGGTAAAAATAAACACTCTTTAGTTCTATATTATTAATGTATAGTTACTTATAAAAATATGATTACAAATCTGTATTTAGTCCACAAATAAAAAGTCAAGAAACACGTTATTCGGTACTGACTCACCCATCCATACACGTACAGTTGTATTGACACACCAATCTGCCCATACACGTATAGTGGTACACTCCTACCCACCCACCCATACATGTACAGTGGTATTTACCCACCCACCCCCACATACGTATTGACTCACCCACCCACCCATACTAGTATAATGGTAATTTTAATAAATGTTATGCCAGGTATAATATGAAATCAATGTCGAATGAATAATGAATCCATATCCACACTATTATGTTAACTTAAATTAAGGCATAAAATCATATTCTTCATGTGCTAAAGGTTCTCAGTTCGATCCCAATTGGAGTCAATACATTTTGAGAAGGATCAGCTAATAATCACCGGCTGTTCATTTGTCATTGGGCTATTAATTAATGGCACTCTCTAAGGAATAGTCGGCCTTAGTTTGTAACAATGACTACATTCACTTATCTACACTCATCACACTCATTCGAAATCCATATTCGCCCATATCTTGACGATAGGCGTCTTATGAATAAATAATAATAAATAAACATTAAAATATTCCATCATCCCATTTTTACTCAAACTCTACAAGAACATCATAAATAATGTTTATTTTCTATATAAATTTAAATAATTTATATAAATTTATACAAGTTTCTGTGGTATTTTAACAATTATCTTTATTTCTTCCACTTTCTTCCACTGTAAATCAGATAGCTCTTGATTTTAAAAATCAAACTGCGAAAAAACTACTTTTATTATTTACTGCTTTAAATAAAAGCCTAAAAGATTTTAAAACATCACTGAAAGTGAGCAAATGATGTGCAAGCGATTAATAAGTATAATGTGCAAATTAGGGATCGTGAGCATTAACAGTTAATTTAATTTCTTGTTCTATAGAAAACATACGTAAGTAATTTTTAAATTCTATTGATACCTCAATGATAAAGAGCTGAGTTATCATCACTCACTCGCTATCTTATTCATTAAATAAATGTTTATCCGTCAACAAGTATCGTAAGCTGGATATAACTGTGTAGACATAAGAAATGTTTAGAGTTATTCACATTTCTTATAAATTAATGAATTAACAAGGAGTCTTGTAGTATTATTATTTTTTTCGTCATAATAGGGCTTATAACTCACAACGTTGCATTATTATGTACAGAGATTTTTGTACATATTTTTTTAGAAAGGATGACTTTGAACTCTGGTGGTAGTTTTGTAAAGCATTAGATTCTCTTCAAATCCAAACTAATGTTTGATTATCTCTATAATAGTCTTCTTTTAAACGCAGTTTGTAGGAAATAAAATGTAGCAAATGTTGCGAAGCAATTTAATTATTTTATACTTTTTATAATCTTAAGCTAGCCCAATTTTATTTCTGTAAACATAAGATTCTGTAAAGGTTACTCGTTTGAGATTGGTGTCCATTCTCAAGTTTTACGCACTCTCAACTGGCTGATGCGTGGTTGTAGTCAAGCTGGATAAGCCATTGCAGTCACACAGGTGAGATTGGTGGCTACAGCTATTCACTTGAGAATGTATGGCAAAGAAAGCAAAGAGATTATTGACATGCTACGGTAATATAAGAACGACTTATCTATTTTTATGTATGGGGATAAATATTTTACTAGGTCGAAGGCTAATATCTTTTTATGGTGTGATAAATAATGTTGCTCAATAACAATAACTCCATGTGTGTATGAGTGGGTGGGCCAACAATAATTAATTTATTAACTTGACTACCAACTGATAATCTTGGATAGCCCCTGAAGTTTTTGGACAGCCTTTGATCAACTAGAGTGGCCAATCATGATCAATTTGGTATACCATTGATGAATTTAATACCCACTATTCTAATTAGGTATCACATTATCAACTTAGGTAGCCGCTGTCCTACATAAATAGCTCGTGATAAATTGCACAACCAATAATCATTAAGTTTAGTGGGTAACGCCTGTGTTATACTTTGGTAGCCTGTAATCAACGTGAACACCCTCTGACCTTCCTGAACAGCAAATGATCATTTAGGATAGCCATTCGTGGATAGACTTTGATATCATCCATGATCAATTGGGTAGCCACCCAGTTATTAATTTTAGCCGTCAATAATTATTTTGATTTGCTAATTGTGTAGCGCGTGATGAATTTGGGTAGCCACCCGTGTATCAACTATCATAACATCCATGATCATTTGGGTAGCCCCCAGTGGTTAATTTTAGCCGTCTATCATGATTTCGATCAGCCACTAACTTAATTTTGTGTTCAGTGGTGAATTTAGGTAGCTCATGATAAACTTGGTTAGCCACTGTTCTAATTTGATGACTCATGATTAAAATTGTTAACCACTGTCCTACTTGTGTAGCTCGTGATCAACTTTGGTAACCGCTGTACTACTTAGATAACTCATGATCAACTTAGGTAACCGCTGTCCTACTTGGGTGATTAACTTTGGTAACCGCTGTACTACTTGGGTAGCTCGTGATTAACTTTGGTAACCGCTGTACTACTTGGGTAGCTCGTGATTAACTTAGGTAACCGCTGTCCTACTTGGGTAGCTCGTGATTAACTTTGGTAACCGCTGTCCTACTTGGGTAGCTCGTGATTAACTTTGGTAACCGCTGTCCTACTTGGGTAGCTCGTGATTAACTTTGGTAACCGCTGTCCTACTTGGGTAGCTCGTGATTTGATTAACTTTGGTAACCGCTGTCCTACTTGGGTAGCTCGTGATTAACTTTGGTAACCGCTGTCCTACTTGGGTAGCTCGTGATTAACTTAGGTAACCGCTGTCCTACTTGGGTAGCTCGTGATTAACTTTGGTAACCGCTGTCCTACTTGTGTAGCTCGTGATTAACTTGGTTAACCACTGGTCCTACTTGTGTAGCTCGTGATCAACTTAGCTAACCACTGTACTACTTAGATAACTCATGATCAACTTAGGTAACCGCTGTCCTTCTTGGGTAGCTCGTGGTAAACTTGGCTAACCACTGTCCTACTTGTGTAGCTCGTGATTAACTTGGCTAACCACTGTCCTACTTGTGTAGCTCGTGATCAACTTTGGTAACCGCTGTCCTACTTGGGTAGCTCGAGAAAAACTTGGCTAACCACTGTCCTACTTGTGTAGCTCGTGATTAACTTTGGTAACCGCTGTCGTACTTGGGTAACTCGTAATTAACTTGGTTAACCACTGTCCTACTTGGGTAACTCGTGATTAACTTGGTTAACCACTGGTCCTACTTGTGTAGCTCGTGATCAACTTTGGTAACCGCTGTCCTAATTGTGTAGCTCGCAATCAACTTGGGTATCCCCTGTCCCAATTGTGTAGATCGTGATCAACTTTGGTAATCGCTGTCCTAATTGTGTAGCTTGTGATCAACTTTGGTAACCACTGTCCTATTTGTGTAGATCGTGATCAACTTGGGTAACCGCTGTCCTAATTGTGTAGATCGTGATCATTTTTGGTAACTGCTGTCCTAATTGTATAGCTCGCTATCAACTTGGGTAACCGCTGTTCAAATTGTGTAGCTCACAATCAACTTGGGTAACCGTTGTCCTAATTGTGTAGATCGTGATCAACTTGTTTAACCACTGTCCTATTTCTATAACTCATAATCAACTTGGGTATCTCATGATCAACTTAGGTAACCGCTTTCCTACTTTTATAACTCATGATTAGTGGGTAGCCATCCAACAATGAGCAAGTGATTAGTGCCTTTAATAGACTTGGGTACTCTCTCGATCAATTAAAATAGCAACTGATCAATTTGGGCAGCCTGTGAAATACACATTCCTCAGGATTAAATCACAATTAATGCAATAAATGTAATTCTTGACCAAATTGGGTACATCATGCAATCAACTTGAGTAATCTCTTGAACGACTTGCATTGCCATCCGGCATCGTTTAGTAACTCGTGATCAATTTGGTGAGTTCTCAAGATCAATCTGTGTAGTCCCAACTGTAGTTTGTGAGTGTAGCCCTCAATTAATGAAGCTAGTTTTACGTATAAACACAAGCTGTATTTTTCACTATAAGTGAAAGAAAGCCCTTTTGCGAAATTTTGAAAATAAATATTTTCAATTATATTCCAGTGCAATTTAAAATCACCCGAAGTATTATAAAATATGTCCGGAATCAATACCTGATTTTTATCTTCTCATATTGCCCTTTACGTCATTTTTGATCAACTTCACTTGTTTTTCTATTAGTAATGTTAAATTGCTAATAACATAAACATAGTAAAATTATTACTATTTTAACGAACTAAAAGATTTTAAAAGTAATATTTAAATTCAGATTATACTTTTGAACGTAATTGAAAGTTCAGATTCAATGTGATTGAGCTTTGATTTTCACTATCTAGTCACGTGGTAAAATAAAAATAGTAAACACACCGATATCGAAGTAAAGGCGAAGAAGAAATCAATATATTTGTAAATTTAAGGCAGTAGTCAATCATGCACAAGGATTATTGTGTAAATTTTTAATAAAATATAAAAACAATTAATCTAAGAGTCCTTTTGTTTTTGCTTCTGTACATACGATTGAAAGTAAAATCTAGCAAAAAGATATACCATTATTACTCCCTGGCTCAAGAAAAAAAGTAATAGATTCTTGGGATAGACGCAGGATTCACTGAAGAACGCTAGCAACTGTTGGATCATAACGATGGCGAATTGAACCTGCAAAAATTAAATTAAAGATCATAATCGATAAATAATACCTGACAATTCCTTGTTGACAAAATTATTAATATTTATATTTTCAAGGGATTCATTCTTATTTACAATAATTATGTAATAATGCACGTACAATTAATAGCCCGGTAAAAAATCCGAATGCATATCCTTACAAAACCAGTTCGATTTTAACAAGTTACAATATCCGAACTCAATCCCGTGTGTTATAAATGGCCTTTTAGCCCTACTCACTGGGTAAAATAGATCTTCTTTAAATTGTCAACTACGAGTACAAGGTTTCAAGTTCGGATTTACACAATTTGAAAATTGTTTACTTGAATTTCACAATCAAAGTAATATACATAAGTAATTACCTAATATTGCAAAGTTAGGTAGCAACCTATTAAGTTGCATTATTAGGTATTTGGGTAATATATATTTCGTATCTTATTTAGTAAATTTATTGTTGTTAAAAAAACAATAAATTGTTATTTACAAAAAATATTCCTACATCAAGCGAATCACAATATATTGAACAAACCAGTTTCAGTGGTTGAAAAATTGCTATAATGTAAATCAGGTGTCATAAATAACAATTCATTACGCTTTAGAAATATGTATAAATTTTAAACAAAATTCGCTCAAAAATGTGCTTATCTCATTCAAATGTTTACTTTAAAAATGTTAGAACATTTTCTAATATAATACTGCATTTATTATAGGAGGACGAAAGGCCTTTATAAACTTGTTGTTTACAAAAAATTTTCAGTAATAAAAGGAATCCATTATTTTTTAACGTCATTTGAAATTAAATAATGAGTAGGTGAGCACGGTTTTCAAGGTGTCAGAGTTTTGAAGTAGGATAGTACTTGAAGGTCACGCACTTGACGCACTAGGTCAAGATAGGTATGCTTTTGTTCATCATTACAATATATATAGATTGAGCCATTATATTAAAATATGTTTTCGATGGTGGTTAACATAACACACGTGATATATTTAAAGTCCCCTTTACAATAATAGCTAAAGAAACAAGCTATGTTGTAAAATGTGTTTTAAGAAATGTTATAATTATTTTCATTAGAACGGTGAATTTTTTGGAATTGACGCAAACATAACTGAATTAAAAATAATTGTAATTGTGTTCATTGAAAGGCTAGTAATTGGACAACAATTTCTGCAAAGTACGAATTATACATTAGAAATTTAGTTTATTAAGGGTTTTACACTAATAGAGATAATTAAATGAATTTTTTTAGGCTGTTTCTAAAAACTACTTCTTAACTTGAGAATATATGGAGGTGTTTTACCCCTTGAGCTGGTATGGCTGAAATACGTGTTCTCTATAATACCAGACAAAGTCGTTGTTTTTATTTAAGATTTTAATAGTCATTTTAAACAATTATATTACTTCTTTTCTCTGCAATTAATACATTTTCCTAATATTTTTACAGTAGTTGCTTTGTTAAATCATTAGTCTCTATATACCTTGGATTCTTTGAAAATAACAAATATACTTTTTACCAAGTATGAATTTTGTAAATTCTATATTATAGGACTCTAGATAATATAAATAATTTCTTTATCATCAAAACATTTTTGCTAATTTATATTTTTCAAAATAAAAGTAAATTCTAGATACAATTAACCAATTGTATGCATTTTTTTTCTTACTGTCTACACCAGTAGCATTTTTAATATTATATTCATATGTTGATGAGGGATAATACTCCAAACCCCTATGACAAATTTAAGTGGACCTCCGGGATTTGAACCCGTGACACCTGCATTGGATGCAGAAGTGCTACCACTAGGCTAGCTAGATGCCTAAATTATGTATTGGTAGTATAATAATAAATGTAAAAGATTCAGATCCGTTAAATAGATTTAAGTAGATGATAATGTACAACATTTGATCAACATTAATCTGTTTATTTACACCCATGGTAGGTTTCAATATAACTGTACGTGTATGGGCGGGTGTACTATGTCCAATACCACTGTACTGTATGTGTATTAGTGGGTGGGTGCACTTGCGTTCTATGTGTATTTTATTGTTATAGTGTTTTATGTTACAGAATATTTAAAAACCCATTGTATCTCAAATTATAACCAAGACTACTTTTAACTGATTAATATTAGTCACTAATTCATTAATATTAATACGAACTAATGCTACAAGCATTGGTGCAGCTTAATTAGTGGTTGCTATCATTACTAGTAAAGGGAGTGTAACATTACTGGTAAAGGGAGTGTAACACTACTGATAAAGAGAGTGTAACACTACTGGTAAAGGGAGTGTAACATTACTGCTAAAGGGAGTGTAACACTACTGGTAAAGGGAGTGTAACACTACTGGTAAAGCAAGTGTAACACTACTGGTAAAGGGAGTGTAACATTACTGGTAAAGGGAGTGTAACACTACTGGTAAAGGGAGTGTAACACTACTGGTAAAGGGAGTGTAACACTACTGGTAAAGGGAGTGTAACACTACTGGTAAAGCAAGTGTAACACTACTGGTAAAGGGAGTGTAACATTACTGGTAAAGGGAGTGTAACACTACTGGTAAAGGGAGTGTAACACTACTGGTAAAGGAAGTGTAACACTACTGGTAAAGCGAGTGTAACACTACTGGTAACACACTGGTAAAGGGAGTGTAACATTACTGGTAAAGGGAGTGTAACACTACTGGTAAAGGGAGTGTAACATTACTGGTAAAGGGAGTGTAACATTACTGCTAAAGGGAGTGTAACACTACTGGTAAAGGGAGTGTAACACTACTAGTAAAGCGAGTGTAACACTACTGCTAAAGGGAGTGTAACACTACTGGTAAAGGGAGTGTAACATTACTGCTAAAGGGAGTGTAACACTACTGGTAAAGGGAGTGTAACATTACTGCTAAAGGGAGTGTAACACTACTGGTAAAGGAAGTGTAACACTACTGGTAAAGCGAGTGTAACACTACTGGTAACACACTGGTAAAGGGAGTGTAACATTACTGGTAAAGGGAGTGTAACACTACTGGTAAAGGGAGTGTAACATTACTGGTAAAGGGAGTCTAACATTACTGCTAAAGGGAGTGTAACACTACTGGTAAAGGGAGTGTAACACTACTGGTAAAGCGAGTGTAACACTACTGGTAACACACTGGTAAAGGGAGTGTAATATTACTGGTAAAGGGAGTGTAACACTACTGGTAAAGGGAGTGTAACATTACTGGTAAAGGGAGTGTAACATTACTAATAAAGGAAGTGTAACATTACTGATAAAGGGTGTGTAACATTACTGGTAAAGGGAGTGTAACATTACTGGTAAAGGGAGTGTAACATTACTGCTAAACGGAGTGTAACACTACTGGTAAAGGGAGTGTAACACTACTGGTAAAGAGAGTGTAACACTACTGGTAAAGGGAGTGTAACATTACTGGTAGAGGAAGTGTAATATTACTGGTAAAGGGAGTGTAACACTACTGGTAAAAGGAGTGTAACACTACTGGTAAAGGGAACGTAACATTACTGGTAAAGGTAGTGTAACATTACTGGTAAAGGGAGTGTACCATTACTAGTTAAGTGAGTGTAACACTATTGGTAAAGAGAGTGTAACACTACTGGTAAAGGGAGTGTAATATTACTGGTAAAGGGAGTGTAACATTACTAGTAAAGGGAGTGTAACATTACTGGTAAAGGGAGTGTAACATTACTGGTAAAGGGAGTGTAATATTACTGGTAAAGGGAGTGTAACATTACTAGTAAAGGGAGTGTAACATTACTGGTAAAGGGAGTGTAACATTACTGGTAAAGGGATTGTAATATTACTGGTAAAGGGAGTGTAACATTACTGGTAAAGGGAGTGTAACATTACTGGTAAAGGGAGTGTAACGTTACTGGTAAAGGAAGTGTAACATTACTAGTAAAGGGAATGTTACATTGAAGTAGATAATGGAAACGGCTATTTTATACGTTAGACAAGGACATTTTCAGGATTTTATTTTTTACACTTCTTTACCTCCAAACTAAACTCAAATCATTTTGCTTCAGTTTTCCTTATCTATTTTTTTTTCAAATTGTGTTCAACTTACAACTAACTATCCCTTTTAGTAAATTAACACTTTATTCTTTTTACAAATTATTTTGTAAGAGGTAGCAGGTATTTTTATTTATCATGTACAGTTTAATGCATTATAGTTCCAAAAGTCTTCTATTATTTATTATGCCTACCTTTTTTTCTTGTAATCTTTACCCTGCTCCATGTTTTCTTTCTTGGAAAAAAATTGTTATCTCTTTTGTCCTATTATTGTTATACAGTGTTATACACTGCATTGCACACTATTATATTTTATTTATAAACATTATTTACCTATTACGTTTATATTCATTTTTCTAATAAAACTTTTACATATAGTTTCATAATATTGACTACCAAGTTATACATCTTTTTATTTAAGATGTATGGAGCTATATTCAACAATTTTTTTACTTTTGGCTAAAGTCCAATTTGGACTTTGGTGAATGCGTGAAACATTATGATTTGTGAGATTTTTACCATTTTTAGTATAATTTAAGTAATGTCAATCGTGTAAAACGCTATATTATTGCTGTTAGCACTTCTCTAATATAAAATATTTCCGAAACTTGTATTGCTGTCATAAATTTGATCATTTATTTTGTATAACTATAGACGTCTAGCAATTTTTTTTTTCAAAGTGATTTTTGGGCAGTAAATAAATACTGATTATCTAGTTTACTTAAATATTTTAGAATTATTAATGACATTTGATAATACTTACTTATATAACGCTTATTTTGGGGGGCTGATGGCTAAATGGTAAAAGGAGACATTACTTTGATCGTAACTTATAGATAGCCCAGGTTTGATTCCTAGAAGTTTTATTAGTAATAATACTATACTGGTTCTCCCACTTACTCTTTCGGAATAAGTCACCTGAACAGTTTAAATATATATAATAGTTTGTATATATAGTTTATGTTTATAAGAAATTTAAAGCATGTATTCACAAAAGAAACAAACAAAATCTTACAAGTTGCATTTGAGTAATCTGCTTTTTCCACCAGATGGACTTCTTGTAAGACGGGTCGTAGGCAGTCAGGAAGTAGTAGAAGTACATGACTGTGTGTACGAAGGAGTTGAGTGTTCCAAAAAACACAAGGTTTCCACCTATAAGAACAGTATTAAATTGATTTCGTAATATATACTAAACTTTCCGTAGCAGAAATTTTAACTATCCTTGAAAAAAAAAAATCAATTAAAGTTCAAAAAATTCAAACAATCATCAACTTAACAAGAAGTACTCTTAAACAAAAGTACTTAAATACTAACGATAACATTTATTCTCAAGATACAATATTATACATGGGATCTCCACTTTTTAGCATCATCGTAGACATTTTTCTAAATTATATTGAAAACAAACACATTCTCAGTCCAGAAATAAATCCTCACGCCAAGGAAATTATATATTACCATATATATGCAAGTGGTATTCTATGTATATTCAACGGAAATAAACGATAAGTAGATCTTATAGAAAAATATTACCAGGATGAACTCAACATTATCAAGCAAATTGCTGTCAATAATGGATATCGAGCAATTTTAATAAGTAAACCAATCAATAAGCATATCAAGAATGCGCTCAGTTCTAAAACAATTAACAAAAATAACTTTACTCCTATGACCCATCATGGTGAGGTTAACAACTCTTTACATAATATATTTTACAAACCATAATATATAAAACAAAAAAGCATCAGAAATATACTACAACCTAATTACCCTACCGATAATGAATAGAAAATGAATTCAATAATTCTGGAATATATAACATTAAATGAAACGTTCAAACTGTCCTAAATATTACACTTGGCAAAGAGAAAGAAGTTTTGATTAAAGATTTAAAGACATACAGAAATAAACTAACTTTTCAACGTTTGCTGAACATTTAATTTTAAAAAACCAAAATATATTATCTATAGAGGAAATTTTTGAAATTATCCAGGTTGGACCTACAAGTAAAAAATTAAATGCAATTGAAAATGTTTACTATACATAAATTGAAAATAAAATATATCACTACTACTCTTTGACCAAATAAAATGTTATTCAAACATTGTGTTTGATTCTATAATTCGAATTTAAAATTATAAAGTTTAACAAAATCTCAAACTTATTGATATACAATTTTTCTTTATTTAAATTTTTATACTATCAGCTGTTAAAATAATTATTCTATGAAAAGAATTTTATAACCTCTTAAATCCGTATACAACCGATGATGATATTTCCAGATTGAAACTGATTTTGTTCATATATATATTGTAAGACTGCAGAGTGTCATCTTTATATACACATATAAAACGTTACAATTATTAATCTACCCATACAACTTAGATAGTGGATTACATAACGAATTACCTTTTCGTAATTTGTATCATCAGTCTCAATAAAACGCTTATGAAATTTTCACAAAAGTTTAAGTAATACATAGTAGGCATGTAGTATTACTAAAAAATTTTTATAAAACTGATGACCACTGAGCAGCGCAGGACACAAATATTGACCAGAAAATGGTCGAGTATTACACGGAAGTAAAACGGGGAACATGAAATGTCTCTAGCCACCTACTTTCATTTTCCATAATAAAAACCTATTAGAGGTTTAGAAAACTACCTTCAAAGGGATCGTGATGATAGAAAAAATTGCACATCATTAAACGTGAGTGTAAGCTTCGAATTTTATAATACATTTACGATAAGTAGAAAGAAGAAGAGAGACGAAGAAGAAGAAAGAAAGGTTCGTGAAATATTATCTTTAGAATTAAAAAAAGTTCATTATTTGGCTCAGATTTTCAGCTTAGGGAATTCAAGTTTAACGGAGTGGATATCGACACCCAACATGAGAATTATATTATTCGGGCTCAAAATGATATATGTAGCTATGAGAATTGACTTACAGATCACCAAAATATAAATCGAAAGGAGTCATAATAGGTAAGGGATTATTAATTAAATAACATCTAATATACAAATTATAGCAAAGGAATAGATTGTTAGAGTTTGCTTCGTAAAACTCGAACTCGAAATTATTTTAAAAACATTATAAAAATATATGATTTGTGGAGAAAGAGATAACGATTAGCTTATATATATAATTTTTTTAAATAATTTATTTGAATTTTAAAATAACAATGTATAAGTAAAATTGCTTTTAAGTAAGAAAAACACAGTAAATTAAATTTAGTTTTTTAGCAGTATCACTAATTAATTTATGTGGCTAGTTTTACCCACAGAATTACTAAGCTAAAGGTAATAAATCAATACCACTGTACGTCTATGGGTGGGTGGGTGGGTCAATACCACTGTACGTCAATGGGTGGGTGGTTGGGTCAATACCACTGTATGTGTATGGGTGGGCGAATGGGTCAATACCACTGTACGTCTATGGGTGGGTGGGTGAGTGTATCAATATAGTAGAGAACGAACAGTTGAAGTTGGGCCTTTAAATTTGTTTACTTTCATAACAAAAAATTGCTTTGCAAGAAAC
>JAQJVL010000339.1:0-215000 GCA_035578905.1 Stictocephala bisonia | reverse complement strand
ATCCCGCTGTAGGTGTGTGGGTGGTTGGGTGTGTCAATACCAATGTAGATGTGTGAGTGGGAAGTTGGTCATTACCAGTGTACGTGTTTGGGTGGGCGGGTGTTCAATACCACTGTAGGTGTGTAAGTGGGTGGGTGGGAAAATACCACTGTATATGTGTGGGTGGGCAGGTAAGTCAATACCACTGTAGGTGTGTGTGTGTGGGTGGGTCAATACCACTGTAGGTGTGTGGGTGGGCGGGGTGTCAATATCAATGTAGGTGTGGATGGGCGGGTGTGTCAATACAACTGTAGTTCTGTGGGTGGACGTGTTAGTCAATATCACTGTAGGTGTATGGGTGGGAGGGTGAGTCAATACCACTATAGGTGCGTAGGTGATAAGTGGGTCAATACCACTGTAGGTGTGTGGGTGGGAGTTTGGTCAATAACACTGTAGGTGTGTGGGGGGTGGGTGTATTAATACCACTGTACGTGTGTGGGAGGGAGGTAGGTCAATACCACTGTAGGTGTGTGGGTATACGGGTGTGTCAATACCACTGTACATGTGTGGGAGGGAGGTAGGTCAATACAACTGTAGGTGTATGTGTGGGAGGTAGATCAATACCACTGTAGGTGTGTGGGTGGGAGGTGCGTTAATACCACTGTAGGTTTGTGGGTTGGAGGTGGGTCATTACTACTGTAAGTGTGTAGGTAGAAAGTGGGTCATTACCACTGTACGTGTTTGGGTGGGCATGTGTGTCAATACCACTGTAGGTGTGTAAGTGGGCAGGTGGGACAATACCACTGTATTTGTGTGGGTGGGCAGGTATGTCAATACCACTGTAGGTGTGTGTGTGTGTGGGTGGGTCAATACCACTGTAGGTGTGTGGGTGGGCAGGGTGTCAATATCAATGTAGGTGTGTGGATGGGCGGGTGTGTCAATACAACTGTAGTTCTGTGGGTGGGCGTGTGAGTCAATACCACTGTAGGTGTATAGGTGGGAGGGTGTGTCAATAACACTGTAGGTGTGTGGGTGATAGGTGGGTCAATACCACTGTAGGTGTGTGGGTGGGAGTTTGGTCAATAACACTGTAGGTGTGTGGGGGGTGGGTGTACCAATACCACTGTACGTGTGTTGTAGGGAGATAGGTCAATACCACTGTAGGTGTGTGGGTATGCGGGTGTGTCAATACCACTGTACATGTGTGGGAGGGAAGTGGGTCAATACAACTGTAGGTGTATGTGTGGGAGGTAGATCAATACCACTGTAGGTGTGTGGTTGGGAGGTGGGTCAATACCACTGTAGGTGTATGGGCGGGAGGGGGGTTAATAACACTGTAGGTGTGTGGGTGAGAGGTGGGTCAGTATCATTGTTGTCTGAATGTTAGCGGGTGTGCTAATACCACCGTAGGTGTGTGGGTGGGAGGTGCGTTAATACCACTGTAGGTTTGTGGGCTGGAGGCAGGTCATTACCACTGTAAGTGTGTAGGTGGAAAGTGGGTCATTACCACTGTATGTGTGTGGTTGGGAAGTGGTTCATTACGACTGTACGTGTGTGGGTGGGAGGTGAGTCTTACCACTGTATTTGTGTGGGTGGGTTCTGCGTCATTACCACTGCAAATGTATGAGTGGGAGGTGGGTTATTACCACTGTACGTGTATGGGAAGGAGTTGGGTCATTATCACTGTACGTGTATGGGTGTGAGTTGTGTCATTACCACTGTACGTGTATGGGTGGGAGTTGTGTCATTACCACTGTACGTGTATGGTCGGGATTTGGGTCAATACCACTCTAGGTGTATGGGTGGGACGTGGGCAATACCACTGTAAGTGTATGGGTGGGAGGTGGGTCAATAACACTGTACGTGTATGGGTATGCTGGTATGGTGGGCGTAGAGTGGTAATGAGTGGTAGGTCACTCATTACCACTCTACGTGGATGGGTGTGTGTTGGGTCAATACCACTGTACGTGTATGAGTGGGAGTTGAGTCAATATCACTGTAGGTGTATGGTGGGGCTGGTGTGTCAATACCACTATAAATGTATGGTTGGGAGTTGTGTCATTACCACTGTAAGTGTATGGGTGGGAGTTTTGTCATTATCACTGTACGTGTATTGGTTAGCGGGTGGGTCATTACCACTGTACTTGTATGGGTGGGCGTGTGTGACATTACCACTGTACGTTAATACAAATATATCGTATGGTTTGTTGTCAACTACTGTTTGTTAGTTATAAAGCTGCTATGTATACTTGGATAAATATCCAAAAGTCATGATTATATATTCATTGATTATAAAATGTAAAGTGATCTCCTGTCATAAAGATAAGTCCAATTCATCGAGCCATATAACACCTGCCTCAATGATTCTGTGTATGGTTACCAATACCTTCGTAAAAGAGCCAAGGAGGATTATGTAACTATGTGATCCATTGTTTGGGTAGACTCCCCACAATCAAATAACTGATCTACTGTCAATCCCCATTTATAATTCCAGTAATTGCATCTGCCAACGCCAGTTCGGAACCGATTTAACAGTGTCCTCTCCCTACGAGGGAGGTTCATCCCACCTACATTGTGCTTCCCTGTCCCATTCTATTGTGACTTTTGCAGTCAATGCTTAGTGCTAGGCTAATAAACGTTTATCTCGGTCGTCAAGAAAGCTCTTTTAGACAGCTGTAGGATGGGCTTTGTACTTGCTCCAATTTTATTCAACGTGTATACTGCTAATATCCCAATCACAAAGTTTAGACAATTTATACATGCGGATGATATAGCTTTAGCTTATCAACATAAGAACTTCACAACTACTGAAGAAACACTTACAAGTGACCTTGCAGCCCTCGAAAAATATTTTAGAACCTGGACGGTTTCGGTATTTTTGGATCTTAACCCATCAAAAACCAAAGTAGCCTGCTTACACTTAAGTAACAGACTGGCTAATCGAAACCTGTACATCTTCCTAAATGGTGTAAAACTCCATCATAATGAGCATCCACAGTACCTAGGAGTAACATTAGATCGATCGCTGATCTTTAAAACCCATCTTCAAAAACAGCCCCTAAAACTAAACCAGGGCAAATGTATTACATCATATTGCCGGAACAACTTGGGGAGCCAACGCACACGTCCTGCGTACTACTGCTTTGTCACTGGTCTATTCAGCTGATGAATATAGTGCTCCCGTTTGGTTAAATAGTGTCCATACTAAAGCGGTCGATGTCCAACTGAATAGGGCCATGAGAGCTATTAGTGGCACTCTCATGTCAACTCCACTTC
Source organism: Stictocephala bisonia (assembly GCA_035578905.1). Classification (NCBI taxonomy): domain Eukaryota; kingdom Metazoa; phylum Arthropoda; class Insecta; order Hemiptera; family Membracidae; genus Stictocephala; species Stictocephala bisonia. The sequence continues at coordinate 211,745 of JAQJVL010000339.1, read as the reverse complement.
CTTGGCTCCCAGTGCTGTGCATTATAGCTCCTCCAGAGATAAAACGTCAGAAAGCACTACTCAAAGAATTCAATACGATCTGGAATGTCCCGCACCTACCCATTATACAGAATCTCCCACGTCAGAACGGTCGCTTAAAATGACAGCTGAATGATGTTGCCTAAAGTCACAACTTAGAAATATGTAGAAACTAAATTTTTTTATAGAGGTCCAAATTTATTTAATAAATTATTGGTTGAAATAAAACAATCTACAAATTTAAACTGCTTCAAACGGACACTAAGACGTTGGCTGTCCCGGAAGGCTGTTTATAGTCTTTCTGAGGTGTGACACATTCACGTATTTGTACTGTCCGATTGCTTGTATTTTGTACATGTCCTTTTAGTTTTAATTTTTTTCCTTTGACTTGCATCGTTATGTATAAAATATCTATGATGAAAAATTAAGAATTGTAATTTGAAAATCGACTAACAAACTGGAATGAGGAGAACTCTATATGAAGCTGAATGTGATGTGAATGACAGGTTTTTAAAATATATTTACTTGTGACACATCTACTGAGGAGGGTGAAGAACAACTTTAAATAATGAACAAAGATTATGCTGAGCATGACACATTAAAGGAAGAAAATCCTGTGGTCCAAAATCGAAATATAAAACTTACTTTTGTAGGTTTAGCTTCAAGAAGTTTTAAGTTCGTAACACAGAGGAAAAGTAAAAAATGTGTTTAAAATTTATTACAATATTCAGAATGTAAAATTCACACATTTTAAGAGATTCTTTTCTTTTAATAGACAACAAATTAGCAACTAAATTGAAAACTGGACAAACATAAAATATGCAATGTAAGTAAAAAAAAAAAAAAAAAAACATTAATACTGCAATTTGAATATTTCAATTTACTCAGGTGTAGACTAAAAGTTAACTCGTCTACTGTGTTATACTTAAATAAGTGTTTTTAAAGCCATGATTTCAAAAATTAATAAGAACATATTTATTGCTTTCGAACAATAAAACTGCTGTAGCAAAATTCAAATATACATATAAATTATTACAATCACTAACATTTTAAACATACATACAACAAAACTGTACATCAAGTTGATTGACTGCAGGTCAAACAATCCTGTGCAGTCACAATCCAGGCAAACAAACCCCCCCCCCCCCAATTAGTTCTTGCACATGACACCAAGCCTTGACAACACGCCATAGACTCGTCAATCGAATAACATGCTTTCGACACCATAGAGTGTTTTTAACGAGCCTTAAACTGCTTTTCACTTTAAATATTTTCCCCTCAGACAGCTTATTCATCAACCTGACGCCTGACTGAAATGGAAATCGTTCACTAGTCTTGAGTCTACATCGTTGGACTCGACACTTGTTCCTACCTCTCATATCATATTGAAGAACACCTCTTCCTTAAATCAAACTGCACTTTGATCGGCAGTAGGGTATTAAATCAATTCATACAATACAACCATTAATCATCAACAATCAACAATCAATTCATACAACTTTGAACCATATGTATATAGAGGCATGGCAGAGTTATAAAATTAAGCTCCCTGAAGGAATTCCTACAAGACTCTCTGAATTGTAACTTAGCGATTATTCTAACAGCCTTTTTTTCATAAGCCTGAATACTCGCTGCATTTCTGTTTGGAGCATCCACCCCCATAGTCTTATACCATTAGAAAAGTGTGGGTAAATGAGGACGAAATTTGTCATTCTTAAGATCTCAGAGGCGCAGGGTTTTGCTAGGTTACGCAAAGCATAAATGGCAGAAGTAACCTTTGAGTAGATAATATCAACATGATCCTCCCTTTTTTAGATTTTTTAATGATTTTATCTAGGTACATTCCTAGGAATTTAGTGAATTCTGTTTCATATATAGGCTCATTTTCAAACATAACAGCATATTGTGTATTATCTCACCAACTTAAATTAAACTTCACAAACTTTTATTTAGATTAATATAAGAAAAAAGGTAGAATGAATTAATTCAATTCAATGAAAGATGTTATTTCTAGTTTTTCAATTGATTTTGCCTTAAAAAAGAGAGTTGTATCGTAAGTATAGTAAACTATGTGCCCCTTTTGGACTGCTGAGTTCAATTAGTTGACGTAAATTATATACAAATAACGACCAAGAATCGATCCCTGAAGGACCCCATGGACAATTTTATATCTTTAGAAAGAGCGCTTGAGATCTGAACACTTGTTTCATATTTTCTAGTAAGGAAGCTAGACCTCGGACACCACAGGACTCCATTAGACACAACAGTGTCTCATGGTGCACGCAGTCAAAGCCTTTGGACAGGTCAATTTAAAATGCTTAACACCTGTTCTCGTCTTTCCGAACCATTGACAGCTGAATCTACCAAACTGCTTCCAACAATAATTAATAGTGGACTTGTTTTTTCTTAAACCAAATTGGAGACTAGAAAATGTTCTAACCTCTCACAGAAGATTTGTTCAATACGTTTTATAAAACTTGGAAGTATTTAAAATTAATGATAATCATCTATTTTTATTGGATCGTCTTTTATCTACATTTACTATTTTTAAGAGATTGAGAAATGTTCCTGTTTCAAAGAAAACATTTATAAATTTGGTGAGTGCTACTACCAAGTGCTTATTACACTGTTTAAGTAACCACACTGACACCACTCCTGTCACAATATTTTTTAGAGTTTAGTCCCTGCATAAGGCAGACCACCTCCACCTCAGTCACCGGAAGCAAAACCATGGACATAGATATTGCCTCAAAGTCAGTTATTCCACGATTTTAATTTAAATTTAATTTTGGCAAAGCAGCACCATAATTCATAATACACTCATAAAATTAATCGTCTTTAATTTATCTCTTTGTTCCGAAGGTTTTCCATTTAATGCAAATATGATAGTTAACCTAGTTACAAGTTATGTCTTGTCTTCATTTATTACCGTATCTAAGAGATCCAGCAGCCTTGACAGTAAGAACAGATGTATTTTTTCAATAAGCTGAAAACAGAATTATAAAAATTATTTAAATAACATTAAATATTTTGATCTAAGTGTTTTTACCGTATTTATAAAATGAACTAGCCTAGAAAATAAAGTAAGATAAATAACTTATATCTCTATACAAGTGCCAACATTAATTTAAGACAAAACATATATTTTTGATACGGTTGACCATAACATTTTATTAGAAAAATTACATAATGCTGGAGTGAGGGGAGTAGTCTTGAGATGGTTTGATAATTACTTGAGGGGCAGAAGGCAGTGTGTAAAAATTAATGGGGTATTGAGTGATTCAGTTGAAATGAAGTATGGTGTACCACAGGGATCTGTGCTCGGTCCAGTCTTATTCCTAGTCTATATCAATGATTTATGTAACGCGAGGCTGTACGGGAAGATAACATCGTTCGTGGATGATACTGCATTATGCTATCATGGAAATTCATTAACGGAAATAGAACATAACATGAATCTTGATCTTCAGGCAATTCAATGGTGGTTCACCAAAAACAATATGATATTAAGTACAAATAAAACAAAGTTCATTAATTTTAGTCTTAGAGGAGAAGCACTATTTGAAAACAAAATTATTTATAAGTGCATTGAATGCGTTTGTAAAAATGACTATTGCCAAACAAAATGTAATGAAATTCTTCAAGAAAATTTTATAAAATATTTAGGGGTTACTTTGGATAGTAATATTAACTGGAAGCAACATTTAAATGAGCTGAGGAAAAAATTAAATAACATAATTAAAATATTTTACTTCCTTAAAACATGTGTAATAGTAGTGTTCTAAAAACCTTGTATCATTCTTTAGTTCACAGTAGGTTGGAGTATGGAAACGTATGCTGGGGTGGAACGTACTATTCAAACTTAAAATCACTCATTACAATACAAAAACAGTATGTGAGACTAATAGCAAAAAAAAAAAAAGACGTGAACCATCCTTTCCACTGTTCTCCTCTTTCAGAATTCTTCCACTTAGACATTTATATGTGTATAAGGTGTTGAAAATATTTTTTATCAGAAGCAAAGGCAGCAGTGGAGGTAATGTTTACAGATCAAAATTAAGAAAAAATGAAGCTATTTATGTTCCAAGACCGGTAAGCACATTTTATAAAAAGTCTTTTAACTATTTAGCACCATATTTATTCAATATGATACCTGCAGAATTAAGAAAGATAGAGAATCTTCATATGTTTGGAAATAAAATTAGGAAATGGTTACTCACAAATGTTACAGTAGAAAATTATCTAAATACGTAAATAATTCACATTTAAATGATTCATAAATCACATTTGTATACAATTTTGGAAATATATTGAAACATTAAATAACTCTTAGCAATTTTTTAAAGTAAAATGCCATAGTACAGTTTTCATTCAATATAAAGGCTCTAAAAATAAATATTGATAAGTATTTTATACAAACAAAACATATTTTCTGATGTACAGTTTGGAGCATTATAAATTAAATCTTATTGTAAAATTATTATTTATGTGTCATTGTTAGGTCAACAGCATTAACAAAATTTCAATATTAAGAGTTCCTCCACACAGGCTTAGCCTTGGAGGTTTACATCTTTATTTTCTCAGCAAAAGTTTTTTCTTTTTAGTTTCCTTTTCAATATTCTAGGTCAGACTTGGTATTGTATATTTATGTGTGTGTATAAGACGGATTTAACTGTTTGTTCTGTACTTGACTGTATGTGATTTGTTGTTAATTATTGTAATTGTTACTTATATTATGTTTTTGTGGTGGAAGCTATATGTACATATGTAATTTTGGAGATGAATAAAGATATTATTATTATTATTATTTTCAATATACTTCTCGTAAGTACAAAACAACCCCTACTCAATGGTCATGTTAGTGTTTACTTATGATACGGAGTAGTTACGCTGTGTTTGTATTGCATCTTAAAGAACTGACAGTGTATAGATAATTCGTAATTTATCAGATAGTAGACATGATAATTATTGTCTTTTTAGCTTAATCCATAAATTAACCTTATGAAGGGTAACGATCCCTTACTGACGAAAAATATTTGAAATAGTAGACCCTTCTCAGGTACTTATTATTTATGAGTACGGCAGAAATGTAGGGAAAGTTATCGATTTTATATTACTGTTAAGAATGTATATACTGTTACTGGAATGTATATAAGTATATTTATTAACAACTAGTTCTTCCGGTGTCAACCGCGTCAAGGGACTATTTATAATATATACAGTTCCAATGGACAATGGAATTTGACGCGGTTGACACCGGAAGAACTAGTTGTTAATAATGACTCCAGCCGCTTAAGCTTACGAAATAGGATTAAGTATATTTAGTTCATACTGACGTTAAATAAAACTTAATGTAAATAAATGTATCGAGTTGATATTACTATTGTGTCACAAAGGAATGTATAAAAGATTATCGAGTTCATTTTGCTGTTATCACACTGGAATGTATATAAGTGTATCGAGTTCATATTGCTGTTACGTCACACTAGAATGTATATAACTGTATTTTATTTTATTTTTTTTATTTATTCATAAGACGCCGATCGTCAAGATATGGACGAATATGGATTTCAAATGAGTGTGATGAGTGTAGATGAGCGAATGTAGTCATTGTTACAAACTAAGGCTGACTATTCCTTAGAAAGTGTCATTAATTAATAGCCCAATGACAAATGAACAGCCGGTGATTATCAGCTGATCCTTCTCAAAATGTATTGACTCTGATTGGGATCGAACTGAGAACCTTTGGCACATGAAGCTAGGATTGAACCAACTACGCTACCCACCAAACATATCGAGTTCATATTGCTGTTACGTCACACTAGAATGTATATAAGTGTATCGAGTTCATATTACTGTTACGTCACACTGGAATGTATATAGTGTATCGAGTTCATATTGCGGTTACGTCACACTGGAATGTATATAAGTGTATCGAGTTCATATTGCAGTTACGTCACACTGGAATGTATATATGTGTATCGAGTTCATATTGCTGTTACGTCACACTATAATGTATATAACTGTATCGAGTTCATATTACTATTGTGTCATGAACTCGATTATAGTAATGTATAAAAGAGAGTCGAGTTCAATTTACTTTTGGGTCACATTAAAATGCATATAATTGTATTAAAATTTATATATAAAGTATATTTATAAGTTATTAATAAAGTTGAGCTGCATAGAAAGTTGTATAAGATCGATTATGACTTTGTATTACTTTCGAGTCGCACCATATCATAATGAATGTTAGATGTTTATATGTTTTTGTCACAAAAATATCTCTTGTAAGATATACTATTTATATGTCAAGCTAGTCATACAGAAACGTATAGAAGTTGTTTTATTTTGTATCACTGTTGAGTTACACAGATTTTGAAAACTTGTAAGGATTTATATTTATTCGTTTTTTGTCAAATGATTTTGGAGCTGCAATAATACTAGATATAGATTTTATATTTGTTATACTTCAAGATTTTGAGGTTAGATATTAATTAGTATATTCAATTAGTATTCACATTTTATTGAATAAAGAATTTTGCACTAACCCTAAAGTAAAGACTATGTGCTACAAGACTAAGAGTTGCAAATACAGTACTATTTAAATAAACAGTATGTAATAGGAGGACAGTGTAAATGCTTACGTAATCATCCTCAGGATTAGGTTCATTATGGAATTGGAGACAGATTATATTATATTGCCCAGCTATCCAGAAATTGGTTGTTGCCTGAAATTATAAAATAATGTTATATTGCATCAAAGATTATAATAATTAAAATAATCAATCAAAATAAATTAAAGTAAATGTCATACTACAAAAAAAAAAACATGAATTATAATATATAAAAATAATTATTATCAGGTGTCAAGTAGTTAAGGACACATATTTTACTGGTTAAGACCTTAATTGTTTATGTACTCTAGCCGTTGGCCACACTGACGGCACGCGTCTCTATTGTCACGACCCTACCAACAATATTCATTACTACTTAGGCAATCTATTTACTAAATAGAGACAATTTGTTATTTCAATTGTGGCTAGTTGAACTAGTTATATTTCATGGCTAGATAAAAACTAACGTCACTTTAAGTTTAAAATGAAAATTAAATATGGAGTTCAAAGATTCTAATTATAATCACTAAATGAACTTGCCTTCATTTAGTAATAGGAATGAAACTTTGCCTAAAAATTTATAGAATTTTAGCTTTAATGTCTAGCCTTTAAATAACAGACATAAAAATTTGACAGACAATTATGTTAATTTTGTGATATTATTTCGAAGATAGTCAAAACTTGTTATACCATGGTAATTTTTATATATCAGAAAACCACAGATTTTTTAACGGCGTATAACATAAATACTACATTGTAACGATTGGTAGTTAGGAGTATTATGTGTAATTGTATTTTAATTAGCTAAAATGGTATTCCCATCTTAAAAAACAGGTGTACTACTTTTTTACCCAGTTCTGTCATGGCAACTGTATCTTACTGTACAAAATAAATGAATCATATCACACCAACATGGGATAATTTAAAATTATTCACAGTGTTTATATGCAAAAGACTTGTGTTTATAAAAACCCACCCAAACCATACACGTAGAGGTATATTACCCACCCACCCAAACCATACACGTACAGGTATATTACCCTCCCACCTAACCTATACACGTACCAGGATATTACCCTCCCACCCAACCCATACACGTTCAGGTATATTACCCTCCCACCCACACATATACGTACAGGTATATTACCCGCCCGCCCAACCCATACACGTACAGGAATATTACCGGCCCACCTAACCCATACACGTAGAGGGATATTACCCACTAGCCATACTTACACGTACAGGGCATTACCCCCACCCATACACTACAGAGGTATTCACCCTTCCGCCCATACACGTACAGTGGTATTCACCCACCCGCCCGCCCATACACTTACAAGTGGTATTTACCCACCCACCTGCCCATACACGTACAGTGGTATTCACCCACCCGCCCGCCCATATACGTACAGTGGTATTCACCCGCCCGCCCGCCCATACACGTACAGTGGTATTCACCCACCCGCCGCCCATACACGTACAGTGATATTCACCCGACCGCCCGCCAATACACGTACAGAGGGTATGTACCCACCCACTCGCCCATACACGTACAGTGGTATTCACCCACCCGCCGCCCATACACGTACAGTGATATTCACCCGACCGCCCGCCAATACACGTACAGAGGGTATGTACCCACCCGCTCGCCCATACAAGTACAGTTGTATAGACCCACCCGCCCACCCATACACATACAGTTGTATAGACCCACCCGCCCAACCATACACATACAGTTGTATTGACCCAACTGCCCAACCATACACATACAGTGGTATTGACCCGTCCGCCCACCCATACTAGTATAGTGATATTGACCCACCCACCCACCCATACACGTACAGTGTTTAGTGGCCCTCCCACCTAACTATACACGTACAGTGGTAATGGCCCTCTCTCCCACCCATACACGTACAGTGGTAGTGGCCCTCCCTCCCACCCACACACGTACAGTGGTATTGGCCCTCCCACCCACCCATACACGTACAGTGGTAGTGGCCCTCCCACCCACTCATACACTTATAGTGGTAATGTATGTATCCCTGTACGTGAATGGGTACAGGGATACATGTACAGGGATATTACCCGCCCACCTAACCCATACACGTACAGGGAAATTACCCACCTGCCCAACCCATACAAGTACAGGGATATTTGGTTGGGCATAGAACAAGGTCTAGAAGAAAATACTAGTGTTTTTCGTCTAGAAGAAAATAAGCTAGTATGGTCTTTTCTGATGTCTTTTGTACAAAATAGACTAAAAAGGCCGGTTTTCACATAGGGTACCGTGCTCCTACTGTGCTCCTACCGTGTCGTGTCATGTTGAATCGAAAAATGGTCTATTGCATTTATTTTATATGGGAAAGCAGTTTGCGATTTTTACCTGACCTACCGTGATCCCACCGTGCTTGTGTCGTGCTGTTTCCTATCGCTCTGTGGAGCGATCGGCGACAATGACCGGTAGGCAGTCGGTAGGCGGTCTGAGCACGACAGGCGCACGGTAGGTCAGGTGAAAATGCCTTACATGTCGCCCTACGTCGCCGCATCGGCGCCCTACCCCAGCTTTTCCTAGTTCGGGTGTTCCCGAGCTCCTACGACGATTGCCGATCGATTGACTTGTTCGACTTCTTTCTTTGTTTTAAAGTAATCTTTAATTGTATCTATACACTAATGTTTGAATTAAGCTTTTCTTTTTATATTAAATATTCTTAATTTAACAATTTCAAAGTTATTATACATTAGGCATTTACAAATTAAAGTGCCTTTGTTAATAGTAGGGTGAATAGTTTGTTAAGTTCATTACAAATTACAAAATAAACAATTTAAGAACCCCCTCCAGAAAAAAAATAAATAAAATAAAAAACATAAAAATGTACCAAAAAAATTTGCCTACTACACTGCGCCAGTGTTCACAAAGCTTGTGAACACGAGTGTAATGTAGTAGCCTATACACGTGTGCATACTACACTAGCCGTATGAACTCGAGTGTAATGTAGTAGCCTATACACGCGTGCACGAGTGTAATGTAGTGGCCTATACACACGTGCATAGTACACTGACCATGTGAGCATGGGTGCAGTGTGGTAGGCTTATCACTGCCTTGTTTTTTTTTTTTTTTTTTTTTTTTTTTTTATCTTTTTGCTTTGTTTGTTGTGGGTATAACAAACTATTCTGTCAACTTCATTTATTTTATGAACTGTAAAATTAGAAAAACAATCAACCAATTATGTACAAGCTTATGAACTTTAAAATTTGTAAACAATTCTTGCTATATTCCAAGTGAGGAAAGACTGAAGAACGACAGGCGCACGGTAGGAGCACGACAGTAGCCGGGTCCCTACTGCCGAAAACGCGCGACATGGACACGGTAGGAGCACAGTATGAGCACGGTACCCTATGTGAAAACCGGCCTTAACTGTATATATTTTAAAATGTTAAAAAATCAAATGGTAAGAAGGATTCTATATATTTTTTTCGGTTAATTTTGATAGAACAATACAAGTGGGAATTTTAATTATGTGTTACTTTAAACTGTATATTGAAAACTATATTAAATAATTTATCACTTATTTACTCTTTTATTAATTAGATAAATTCAAGCCTTTACTATATAACAATAATTACATAAAGTCAAATTCCCTATTATGTGAAATTAGTTCTTGTTCTTTTGTTCACAGATAGCGCCAATGGTCTCCCTCTTTCTGTCTCTTTTCATCCATAGCTCCATATCTCTCCAGCACACGCTCAAGTGACTAGTAGCTCTGGTAATAGTAAGCCAAACAGTTATCCGAGGTCTTATTTGAAACCAATCACAGTTATATAGCAGGACATGTAGGCGTCTACAGAAAATGGTATGTCTGTTTGCTTCTATAGTAAATGATATCACACTATAAATACTGTTCTGTGTATGGTAACTGTGTAAAACCCATATTATTCTGATGACAAACTTTAATGTTTTATGATATACATTCTTATAAAATAAGACCATTTCGGTAGAACTGGAAAATTAATCTATATTTCAGGCTAATTAACAAAGAAACATTTCCACTTTCATTTAGTTTTTCATAGTACAAATATTTCATGAAAAATTCATAGTAACACTTGTGTAATAATATTACATTATTATACAGGGTGAGGCAGACCAACCGTGAAGTACGTATAGCAGGTGAACGGTTTGGACTAGAGCTTTAAAACAAAATGTTTTCCCTATAAACAGCACATGGCAAGTCTATTAAAATTATTTTCATCAAAATCAATGTACAGTGTCCTCCAAAACTGAAGGTCTTGAGTTCGAATCTCATCATTTTTAAACGTAAACATAGGACAAGTTATGCATAGTTTTTAAATGTCATTTTGAAAGGAACTCATTGGCGTAAACAAAATTCACTTATCTTTGTTCGTTTCAAAATGGCGGAAGTTTTAGAGGACAATTTTGACATTTACGGAATACTCTCTAGTTTTATTACCCTTTCCGTTATGTTTATTCCAATATAAAATTCTTAACCTCAAAAAAATTAGCTTCACTTTGATATGCCACATGACAAATTCAAAGTTCACATAGGTCAAAAGTTTTAAATATCAAAACGCATCATATTTTATGTCATTTTTGAGTTTTCATTAAGACGAACAAGCTCTGTTTTTTTCTTTGTAACTCCAGTGGTTTTTGAGAAATAAGTGGAAATGTGTTTTTTACGTTATTTCCCTAGTGTTTTCCGTTACATTGGACACTCACCTCCAAAACTGAATGACCTGACGTCAAATATTTTGACATGAATGCATTAATGTAATCACGGTCCAAGTACTGAGGCCCAAGGCCGTAATGTCACAGTGCAGCGAATAAGACGTATTACCAACTGACATTACCGATCATACTAGCCGAGATGTCACCAGCCAGTATATTGGCCCACCCACCCATACACGTACGGAGATATTAATATATAAAATGGCCATAAAATAAATAAAAAAAATAGTGAGAATTCTTGTTATATTAAACATTTATTAATAACCTCTAGTTTGATGACAGAAAACGAAATAAAATCTGGCTACACAAATGAGCACAAGTAAATAAATAGCACATAAAATAAAGCACATATCAGTGGTTGTAAAATAAGATCTGATCCTTATAATTAGTTAAGTATATTAAAAAATAACGATTATGTCTTACCACATACACAAAGTGTGTGTTAATGATCATCTGGACTATGTTATATATTAGCATGGGTTTTTCCACGTTGAATGCAGGTCTGTCTTTCATCCACCATGGGCCCACCCACTTGACAAATAATATGTAGCTGGCTATTATTAGGAAGAAGGGAAGTGGTGATTCCATCAGAAACCTTCCTTTCACACGTGAGTCTGGAACATACACTTGAGGTAAATAATTGCTTTTATCGTCGTAATAATGACTAATGTAATATAATTAATGTAACGATAATGTAATATATGATTAATGTAAACATGTACAGTCTTAGTTGAAAGGGGGTTTTTAAGTTTGTGATTTGGTAAACCAGTAGTTCCACACCTCGTTTGCAAAGGAATTTTTGCCTCCATCCCTTCGAATGTGTAAATCTCTTGGAGAAGTCCCTCCACATACGCCACGCAGGTGTACGAGTCCCAGCTGGTGACTGTCTTTACAATACTTATTTTGTACGTGAACCTTGATTTCCTTAACACCAAACTATCATACAGTAGATTTTATATTCCCCCTTACCCACCTGCACCTTGAACAGAACTCATGGTATAATCCATACATCATATGTTTTCTATGTTTATACTTTCCTATACACATTTTAAAATTATTCATTCAGATAAAAATTAGTTTTCTATTTTAGAAAGCAGTTAGTCACATATTTAAAATCAATGTCCCTTAGTAATCCAAAACTCAATCCCAGGAGTTTGAATCGTACTATATGTATATTTTTTATTGTTATCATATTTATTACATCCTAATTTTCATGTTGTAAACGATTAAGTGATTTATTATAATTCTTTCAACATTTGAAATGTACGTACTATACGAACTAAACTAGTCATGCGGTTAAAATATATTGGTTCTAAAAATATGTAAGGTTCTTGTATATTTATTGTTGGGGCATTTTCAGGGGTTGGAACATAAAATATACATAAACATGACAAAATATAATTTTGGTAAATGAAGTAGAATTTATAAGTATCAGTAAGTATTTTATTGGTTTGTTTCTGAGCCACTGATGGTCAAGATATGGAACATTTGGATTAATATCATTGAGAAGAATATAAATAAGCAAATTTTGTAATTACTATAAACTAAGGTCTGATAACAAATGAACATCAGTTCAGCCCTTTCGCTAAAGTAATTTTTTTTTAATTTTATTTGCTCTTAGAATATAAAGCTAGGCTTTTATTTACAAACCTATAAACCAATTAAATTACTTCCATCATTGTATAAATAATTGTTCGTTATAAATAAATATGTAAATTTATAACGTGACGTGTATATTTTTATACTAATCATACCTTCGGAAAATATGACTAGTATGATTAAGATTTCTTCATTCAATATATAACATTTATATTGAAAGAGCTTCTTTAGTAGTATTATAATATAGTCTACTGGTGTATTGTAGTAATTTTACGTAGTTACTCTTTAGTCTATTTAGTGAGCTGTCCATGATTTTATTTATTTGTTTTACTAATACCCGTAATTGTTGAAAAAGTTATTTTAACCAACTCAAATTACTATTTTGGTCTGCTAATAATGCACACACCTCAAGATATTTTAGTAAACAATAAAATTACCTAAATTAAATATGAGAAAAAAATAGTATTAACTTACCCGTTAGATCGTAGAAATAATGGTTGTAACTTTCTGAAATGTACTCTGCCATTTCATCCCTGAAAAAGTTACCACTCGTAAAAAACCTTATTTGTTTAACAGATAACATTTACACTAAAATAATATTACCATTTGTACTAAACATTTCTTTAATGAATTTTAATTGTATATTGTACAATTAAAATATAAAAAAATGTTGCACTTAAGATGATATATTTTTATTCACTACTCACTTTAGGAACGCTACGATTTTACCACTTAACATTATTTTAGTTCAAAGAATAGCAATCGTCACAAGTACAATGAAATTGAGTAAGAATGAAAGGAATATGATAACGATAATCAGTTAAGGATATTTTATAGTCAATGGACGTATAATTATGGAATGGTTTAGATTTTTTGTTTAAAACAAAAATGTCATAGGTCATTGAGGGAAAGTTTTTAAATTTAACACAAACCTACTTATCAATTTAAATGTTCTTGTTAATACGATTTACTATTTACTTCATTATTGTGATATGGAAAACAACAAGATAATATACATCTTTCCGAACATCATGGACCTCCGATGGAAACACCATGTAAACACTACCCTAATCTCTATAAATGTACATTAATAACAGGTTTTAATCAGACATATAGATCTCCATATCATTAAGAGAGGCCAGATACTCTAACAAAGAATCTCCAGAACGGTGACATCTCCTTCGTTGTGCTAAACTGTATACTATCGTAAAAAGTATAAAGGATATACAAGTAAAGGCCGTACTATTTTAAAAAAGTAAAACTTTATAAACTTTTTAAATGAAATTGTTAATTTTATGAATACTTTTACTATTCCGTTTTTCTTGTAAATTTATTAAACATAATTTATATTTTTATATAACTTTAAATTAATATTAAACAGAACGGGGGCTTGTCGTTTTTGGGCTGAATATTTATCTCATAGTATATACTTAGCTAAGAAACGAGAAGACGATAGTTTTTTTCAGTTGAAATCCCGGAGGATACGAAAATGAGGGAAAACGGAAAAATATGTTTTTCCTTAAATATAGCTATGTTGATACTCAAATTATGTGAAATTTTCACCTGATCACAAATATCAAATTGTTTTTACAATCGAACCGGAAATGTGCCGATTACAGTAAGGCTTCGTTGTGTTAGGATAGGGATGGGTTGGGTACTGATAGGTTAGGTTATATTAGGTTTTATAAGGTTAGGTTAGGTAGGTTATTTTAGGTTTGGCTAGTTATATTATTTAAGATTGGATTAGGTTATGTTATGTTAGGTTTTGTTATGTTAAATTTGGTTAGGTTATGTTATTTGTTTAGTTTTAAGTTAAGTTTGTTTACGTTGTTAGGTTTGTTAGGTTATCTTAGGTTTGGTAATGTTTCTAACCACTTATAATACAAACCAATTAATAGTAACTAATTCTAACATAACATAACCAAACCTAACATAAGCTAACCAATCAAAATATAATTCCTCAGTTTTGAAATGTTTACGGGTTTTCTGCTGAAAAAAAACTATAATTTATTGTTTGCTCGCTATCAATCTACTATGAAAATATTTTCAGCCAACAGATCCAGGAGGCTCATGTTCTATATAATAAACAAATTTATAATATTTTTTTTAAATATACAGGGTGTCCCAAAAGTCGACGTCCAAATATGGATCATTTCCAACAAAAAATGTCCTTTATGGGTTTATCGTATTGTTAATAGTTACCGAGCTATTGACTTTTTAATATTTTTTAAAATATGAATATTGCAACAGAAAAAATTCATTTTTATGCAAGAAATATTGCATGCAGGGCCTTAAAACTTTTACAATATAATTTTAATCAGTATATTTGCATAATTATATAGTTTTAAGGCATTTCGAGATGTTATAAACGTAAAATAATAGTGTTTAAACTTTATATTTTTAACTAAAAATAAAGTTACTACTACACTCAAACGGTGACTGCAAATGTATTTTTACCCTAAGCTAATGCCCAAATATCTTAAAAACTTCAGTAATTAATGCAGAATTCAAAAATAATAACACATTAACGAATTTGTTAGATTATTTTGAGAATTGGTGTATTTTTCAAAATAGGTACACGTTTTTTGCCAAGCTGGTCACTTGTCCACCCTCGCGTTGCGGCGCTTCTTAGCGGAAGTTTTACGCATAGACAAAGCTAACAAGTCATTTCAAAGAGGCTAGAGCAATAATGTAACTGCTATTTAAACACACATTTTGTGCTGACGTTATAATTTTATTAAGTAAATAAAAATAAAAATATTTAGTGTAATACAGTAAAATTAAAATTGATGAATGTTTAAGTAAAATTAATTGTTACAAGCAAACAAAGCAATAAGGAAATAGACTAGATAAATTACGGTACCATTTTTTGAAATATACCTATTACAATAAATGTTCAAAATTCCGACCATCTTCCCTGATACAAAGCTGACAACGACGACAATTTCTCCTTAGAGAATGAAAGGATTGTTCATTATTCTTAATTGTGTTGGTAACTGTTATTCGTTGTCTTAGTTCATCTTCTGTATGGCAATCAGAAGAAATTACCAATTCCTTGTAGTATCCCCACAAAAATAAATCCTTAGAGTTAGATCAGGTGATCTGGGCGGCCATTCTATGATTCCTCGTCTTCCAATTCAGCAATTTTGGAATTTAGATAGAGCCTAACTTCTTCAGAATAATGGGCTGGAGTGCCATCACATTGAAACAAAATATTTTCACGTATGCCAAATGTAACATCTTCAAGGTTCTCTAAGGTTGTTTTGCACAAAGTTAGAATAATTCGCTCCATTCAGTCTATCTGGCAACTCAAAAAAAGCCCACGTGATTATTCCAAACTAGTGCTGAAAGTAATCATTTCTTATTACTTTAGGGTTTTCATATGACCAATATTGTGTGTTGTGATCATTGTAAATTTTTGTTCTTTTGACAGCACTTTCGTCAGTCCACAAAATGTTATTGAAACCCCCAGGATGAACTTAATTTATTCTAAGCATCTCTCTACAAACAAAAGTGCGCTCTTCTAGCATGTTCTGTGGGTAGAAGAGAACTCGCTGCATATGATAAGGATATAATTAGTAACTCTTAAGGCTCCTGTGAACTGATGAACTTAGTATGGCAGTCTGTCTGGATAATCGGTGGACACTTGTAGTTGGATCTTCTTCTATCATATTTATTGTTTCATAATTATTGTTAATACGGGTTCTGCCTCTCAAAATGTCCGGAATTCTTACCCCTCTGATAAGACCTATGCAGATACACAAATACTATATGATCAGGGAATCGTTCTTGGTTAGGATACCTAACTTTATATTCCCTTGCAACAGCACGGGCATTTCCGTTACAAAGACCATACAAAAATGCACGTCTTTGAAAAATATTCCTCATGGGGAATACCCTAACAGTGTAAGACATATACCATAATACAAACTGAAAAAAAACATAAAAAATAGATATTTTCAGCAAAAAACACACAAAAGACTGTTAATGACAATTTTTAAAATTGCACTGTTATAAAATATTCAATGTTTATTAATATCCATCTGATCAACAATAAAACATCTACTCCAACAACAACAGATGAATTGTTTTATGTGTTATTAACAGCTGATTTTGTTTGTAGGGCCCTGATGTTAGTGGGATTATTTGTATTGTACTGCAGGAAACTAAACAAGTTTAATAAATCAATGTAAAGGGTTTAACAATTATTTACTGAACAAAATTATGATATCAGCACAAAATTTGTGTTTAAATAGCAGTTACATTATTGCTCTAGCCTTTTTGAAATTACTTGTTAGCTTTGTCCATGCGTAAAACCTCCACGAAGAAGCGCCGCAACGCGAGGGTGGACAAGTGACCAGTTCGCAAAAAACGTGTACTTATTTTGAAAAATACACCAATTCTCAAAATAATCTAACAAATTCGTTAATGTGTTATTATTTTTGAATTTTGCATTAATTAGTGAAGTTTTTAAGATATTTGGGCATTAGCTTAGGGTAAAAATACATTTGCAGTCACCGTTTGAATGTAGTAGTAACTTTATTTTAAGTTAAAAAAATAAAGTTTAAACACTATTTATTTACGTTTTTAACATCCCGAAATGCCTTAAAACTGTATAATTATGCAAATATACTGAATAAAATTATATTGTAAAAGTTTTAAGGCCCTGTGTGCATTATTTATTGCATAAAAATGCATTTTTTCTGTTGCAATGCGTATATTTTAAAAAATATTTAAAAAGTCAATAGCTCGGTAACTATTAGCAATACGATAAACCCATAAATTTTATTTATTTTTTTTTTTTATTTATTCATAAGACGCCGATCGTCAAGATATGGGCGAATATGGATTTCGAATGAGTGTGATGAGTGTAGATGAGCGAATGTAGTCATTGTTACAAACTAAGGCCGACTATTCCTTAGAAAGTGTCATTAATTAATAGCCCAATGACAAATGAACAGCCGGTGGTTATCAGCTGATCCTTCTCAAAATGTATTGACTTTGATTGGGATCGAACCGAGAACCTTTAGCACATGAAGCTGGGATTGAACCAACTACGCTACCGACCAATTTTGTTGGATAAAGGATATTTTTTGTTGGAAATGATTCATATAACAAGCCTGTGAAGTTTGGACGTCGACTTTTGGGACACCCTGTATATGACTGTACTGTATTTAGTCTTTAATCTGCATAATTAATTTTGAATGTTAAACTAAGTCTAATTTTATACAAGTTTAGCCCTTGAATACTAACAATTAATATAATTGACATATCTAAATAATACGTGAGAAAATTCTACCTTAACCAGATTAAATAGTTAGAAATATTCTCTGTCGTTTTCATGAACGGAAAGGTAAACATCAAGTCTTCTTTAAACGTATTATATTGCTTTGAGTGGAAATGTAATCATCTCAGCAGATTTATGCTACTGTTTAAAAGTTTATTAAAATTTTCTGTATTTAAATAGGATGTGATATAAATCATATTTTGCTCATTGTAAAGTGTAAGATTTTAAATAAGTCTTCTTAGATTACAGAATAAATATAAAATGCAAAATAACAACACTAAATGCTGATACACTTTTGACCATTACAAGCATAAAATATAAACATTATACAATCTATCATGTAAACACGATAAAGAGAATTGATAATGTACTTTCCAGTACCTTTAATTAGAAAAATTGAAGGCATCATCAAATTTTTCACAAAAATATAAACTAATTGTTTCTCTATTTCTACTTTATGATTTGTTAATAGTCATTCAATACAAATGCATTGCATGCCTAAGAAGGTAGAAATGTAATGTCTCACGTATTTCACAGATATTAATTAAAACATAATCTATAATTTTTTGTGTATAGGAAAAATATGGGACGATCCTTACATTTGTGTAAACTTGTGGCAGTAACAATTCACTTGTGAATAAACATTTATAAAAGAAACACAGAAACAAAACACAGCCGAAGGAGGGTGATAGAAAATATAATGTTTATTAATCAAAGTATCAAATCAAATCAAATAAAGTTTTTTGTCATAAAAACAAGATTGTCATGGACAAACGTCTTCCTTAACCTATTGCATAACATTTCATTAATATAAACTATTTACAATTCATAAATTATAACTATGTAACTTATGCTTACTATCTATTATTGTATCTTGTAAATAGTCAGAAACTGAATAGTATTCTTTTTCTGATAAAACAAATTTCAATATCTTTCTAAAAACATGCACACAAGCTTCAGCCTTCAAGAACCCAGGTAACTTATTATACAACTTAACACAGTTGTAAGTGGAGTGTTTTTTATAAAAAGTACTATTGTGACGGGGAATATCTAAGTTATGTAAATTTCTAAGAGCATGTGATTTTAGATGGAAAAGGTGAATATTTTTCTTCGTAAATATAAGGGTTTCCAAGATATATAGTGAAGGGAAAGTAAGTAATTTGTTACGTCGGAAAAGTCCTCTACAAGATTTATTTCGGGGCAATCCAAGTATAACTCTCAGAACCTTTTTTTGCAATGCAAAAATGCACTTCACCCTTGAGCACTCAGCGCCCCATATTGGGAGTCCATAGACTAAGTGTGGGTAGACACATCCGTAGTACGCTGTAATCAATATGTCTCTATTTGAAAACATTAAAAGTCTCCGAAGTAAGAAAATTCCACTATGTAATTTGCTGCAAACTCTGTCTATATGTTTTTTAAATGTCAGATTTGAATCAATCACCAGGCCCAAAAATATAGTATAATCACTAGATGAAATCTCTGTATCACCAATAAGAATATTGGAGTAATTGTAAAAATGTGATTTAGAATTAGTTAATTTAAACTCAATGAGGCTAGTTTTGTCCATGTTCACAAAAAGATGATTCTCAGATATCCACTGAAGTAGAGAACTGCTTTGAATAAAAGTGTCAATCTGAAGCTGGTCTTCATTATTGTTAGATATGGAAATCGATGTATCATCTGCGTAAAGACAGAGCTTGGAATTTCTTATGCTAAGATGTAGATCATCAATATACATAAGAAATAAGATTGGCCCAAGGACGGACCCTTGAGGTACGCCTGTATGAACAGACACCTCGTTTGATACTTGTTTCTGGAGGCAACCTAGGGCATCAATGAAAGGAATTTGCACAAACTGCTTTCGTCCTAATAAGTAGGACTTGATCCATTGTAATGCTTTTCCTCTTATACCAAAGGAGTCCACTTTTTCTAAAAGGATTCTATGATCAACCACATCAAAGGCCTTGGTAAGATCAAAGAAAAGACCCATTGTGTGCTGTCTATTGTCTAGGGCATGTTTAATGTCAGAAATAAAACTAAACATGGCATTAAGTGTACTAAGATTTTTCCTAAAGCCAAATTGTTTATTAAAAAGAAGATCCTTAGATTCTAAAAAAGTTGTAAGTCTTTTGAAAAATAACTTTTCTAATACCTTTGAAAAGGTTGAAAGAATAGAAATTGGACGATAGTTTTTTGGTTCATTGGAGTCACCTTTCTTGTAAAGAGGTTTAACAATTGAGGTCTTGAGGCAAGATGGAAAAACGCCTCCTTCAAATGACGCGTTTGCCAAGTGAGCCAACGGAGCAGCAAGAAGATCTGAAATTTCCTTTAATAATTGTGACGATACTTCGTCAATGCCAGCAGAACGACTCATTCTAAGTGATTTTATAATTTGAATTACTTCATTTGCGTCTGTTGGGAAAAGAAATAACGAATGAGTAGTGGATCTCTGTTGAATGGAAGAAGATGATGAATGTTCAACATTATCGTTCAAAGATCCAGAATTGATTCCCACCTCCGAGAAGAATGTGTTAAACATATTAGAGACGAGAATGGGATTATGTACAAGTTTACCTTTATCATCCAATGCTCTAAGAGAAAAATTGGAGAATGAGCGATCAGTTTTCCCCGGTAAAACATCATTTACGATATCCCAAAGAGCTTTTGATTTGTTTTGAGACCCCTCTATGTGTTTGAGAGCAACATTTGCCTTGGCAGATCTAATTTCTTCTCTTAGTTGTTTTCTCAAAGAAGTGTACTTTTTGCGTAAAGGATGAGAAGATTCTAGATTTTTTGTTATAGTGTGTAACTTGAAAATACTTTCCCTTAATTCAACCAATTTTTGTTCAAGTTTAATTTTAGTGACAAATTTATTTTTCTTAACCTTTATCTTTTTCAAAGGAAATGCCAAATCAAAATGGAACCTGAATATGGAGTGGAAGAAATTGAATTTTGCATTTATATCAAGTGTTGAGAATACATCAATCTATGTCTCATTACCAAGGAGAGTCCTAAATATACGAATGTTATCTTTTGAGAAAACCCTTTTAAATGTGAACTTTGGAATATTAGGTTTTAAACACGATAATACACTACCAACCTGACCATGATGGTCGGATATTCATGTGACTAAAACTGATGCTTTAAAATTTGCTGGACTAATATTAGTAAATATATTGTCTATAATTGTACACGAATGCTTAAATTCTCTAGTATAACTACTAATAGTGTCTCTCAATCCATGGCTGGTCATTACATTTTTAAACAATTTTCTTCGTACACTGTCTACAGCAAAATCAATATTAAAATCACCCACGATTACAATTTGATTATTTATTTTTATAAGTTCTTCGAGGCAATTATTAACTGAGTCAAGAAAATCTAGAATGGTAGACATAACTTGGGATGGTGGTCTGTAGACAGTCATTATAAAGAAATGTATATTATTGTTTTCTACTCTAATAGCGGCCAACTCACAAACACCCTCCACGCAGTATTCTGATACATCTAACACTTGATACTTAAGAACCGGGGAGACTAAAATACAAACCCCACCTTTTTTCATGCAAGGGCGACAATAACCAGTGGCCGTGGTATAACCGGGAAGACAAAAAACATCGAGTTCAGATTGTGTTAAGAAATGCTCAGTAAAGCACACTATATGGTTATTATGTGACCCCAAAAAATCTTCCACAAGAAAAATCTTAGAGAATATCCCTTGCGCGTTTTGGTGGAAAATGTTCATAGTCTCAAGATGTCCACCATTAGAACTGCCAGGCTCAGTTGTCATGTTCTTCCCCGTTTGAGTATGGAAGTCTCTAAAAAATGCTGTTTATTTGTAAAAATTCTAGATTGGTAGGGTTGATTTACAGTATTTGAATGTTTATCCACACTCCACTTACCTCTGAGTTCAGTACCCGTGGATTTGGAATTACACTTCCCACTTCCCCAAATATGTGACAAATTACTGCTGTCGACACTGGGGAGCAGCGCTTTGTATAAATTACTTACAATCAACCCTTTGCCCCTACGATTAAAATGAAGGCCAAATCCCGTGTAAAAATTATATTTTGATACAAAATTAAGAGACAAAAATGAAGCATGTTTTGTGTTTTCAATTTTTTTAGATATTTCATAATTTGTACTTGAAATAAAAGAATTAAGGTGAGGCTTGTCATATCTAAAAGGTATAGCAACAAATATCAACCTTGTATGGCGTGTTTTTACTAGTAATGTATCCACAATTGATTATTGATTATTATGTAGTATTGATATATTATATATACGTTACGTAACTATTATAGTTAAATCTGCTTTAAAATGTGTACTTACATTTTGAGAGGTTGCCGTGAATCGTTTACGCTGTTAACTAACTTGGGCATTTAATTTACTTTATTTGTTTATACGACCCTGCTGAAGGTCAAAATGCATATTTATTAGCTGAAACCTAATTATGGTCTATACTAAACAGATTCTGTCTCCACTATTGAAACAGTTTGATTAACTTCCTCATTGCTGCTTGTTCACTTTCCCAACACTCTAACACCAGTGATTTTACTTATACTAATCAAAATGATGCTCCATTATTTTACATTCTTATTCAAACGATATGTGTTTTAATTTTTGTACGTGCAGGCTCTATATTAATAGAATATAACGTATGGGAATTTTCACCTATAATTAATTATTTTAAAAAAATATATGGCTGTAATATAACAATTTGTGAAAAGTATCATAAGACATATTAAAGCAAAATATCAAGTGATCTTCTTTCACAAAGAAAACTCCAATTCATCTAAGACCTTCATCACTGATTCTATTCATCGTATTTAATCTCTCCGTAGATTAGCGCAGGGGATAATCTTTGGTTACGTGTTTCCTCAGCGCGTGCTCCCACAGCACAACCTAAATGCGTGAACCTACAGAGGGTATTCGTATTATCAGAATTAGGGGTGTCTGTCCAGCCAAACGACTAATTAGGGGTGTCAGTCCAGCCAAACGACTAATTAGGGGTTAACTACTTACTCGCCTTAGTATTTGTTAGGCTGCCTGAAATCCTGGTGCCATCCCCAATGTTCAGATGGCAGGGCAACTTTGGGATTTACAAAAATTCAACTGAGGCTAACAATCGAATGACTAAGACGGAACTTGACCTACTTGTCATGTTTTGGATTCTG
This sequence comes from Stictocephala bisonia, assembly GCA_035578905.1. Lineage (NCBI taxonomy): Eukaryota > Metazoa > Arthropoda > Insecta > Hemiptera > Membracidae > Stictocephala > Stictocephala bisonia. The sequence goes on along the minus strand of JAQJVL010000339.1, from coordinate 188,303 downwards.
CTATAAAGTTGGGTTTTCATTTGGGATTGAAAATATTGTATCGAAACTGAATACATCTTAAATAGTTAGTTATTCTTATATAAATTTTGGTATTCCAAAATTATGTTTCATGCCGAAGTTATATTTCTGTCGGAGGTGTCGGCCATGTTGGTTTTAGTAAGAACAATATTATTTTGGAACCGGACATACGATCACGCATAATCAAACCAGTTATTTTTAAACTGATTTATCCAAACACATTGCATTTGATCAAGAATGAATTTGCACGTTGGAATTGCTTTGAGAATTCCTAATAATTAAACTTTTAATTTGGAGTTTTATTTTAACCATTTGGAGTTTTATTGTAACAATTTGGAGTTCTCATGGTATAAACACAAACATGGCCGACAGGCTGTGTAGACTCTTAACAATAAACAAATGTACTTTTTTACGTAGCCTGAGATACCTAAATTCAAAAAGAGTTCCAGTCTTTTATCTTTTTTTCGATTGAAAATCGTCTTAACTCATATTGTTCTAAACTCAGTGAAATAGTCATTTTAAACATGTAGATGCATTTAATATTTTGGGATTAATAGCTATTTAATATTTTGGCTGGGACAGCTAGTATTAACTTCGAAACGAACGCTTTAAGACAAAAAAAACTGACACTGACGGGCCTAACCTCTTAGTCTTACAAATATCCCATCCACCCAGCGTAATTCTTGATGAATCCACACAACGTACATCTTACGAATCTTCTATCCAATTAGCCTTCTTCTTTATGGACCCAACTAACGTACACTTCACAGATGTCCCACCCATAAAAGTAGTATTTAACAGGCCCATAAAATTAATATCTCACGGTTCTTCCATCTAACATGTGTACGTCTTGATAGACTCAACCAAGGAACATATCAGAGTTCTTTCATTTTTTTATTTATTAAATTAAGTACCAACCGTTAGTACATTTGGGTTTCGAACCTTAGCCTTGCACTTCACAACAAGAAGTCTTAGCCACATAGACTCCCTAACACTCACCCATACATGTACATTCATGACCTTCCCTCCCACCCAAACATGAAGAGTAGTGTTGACCCATCCACCCTTCCAAAAACATACAATGTTTTATTGATACACCCACCCTCCCATACAGATACAATGGTATTGATAGAATTCCATCTACACAGCAGGTAGCTTGAAGGAATCATACAACAAAGTCTCAATACCCTCTTCTCCATAGAACGTGCGTTTTGTAGTACCACCTAACAGATACGTGGTTCTCCTATCCACTCAGTGTCCCTTTTGACTGACCCATCTCACCTCTCTCATTCAACAGGTGTGCGGAAACACCTAATGAACGTCTCAAGGCTCTCCTAAACAGCAAACACATGTTTTAATATGCTTATCTATTTAAATTGTTACTTTATATAAACTAGGTGGTTGAGCAAACATGATAAAAATATTTCAACCTGGTTTCTATTTTTCCTAACCTTTTTTTTAGCTGGCACTGACAAGCACGTTGTTTTTTTATTGTTATAAAAACTAAACATTAAGAAAACTAAGTAATAGACACTGATGTTTCTTTTGTAAGTACACGCGATTAATAAACTTTCTTACTGAAAGCTGAGAAATTTTTAAGAGTATTCTACTCGCTATAAGTACCTTGCATCTTCTACCATACTAGGAATGCATACGTTGTCATTACTTATATTCTGATCATCATAAATTACTGTCTGGCCTATTCAAAATTTCCCTGACTGATATAAACCTGTTAATCAATGCATATTTTTTAAAGTTTCCTGCTGGAATAATTGAAAATGCAACAAATTTATGTTTAAAAATTCTTTCCCTAAATTAATGGTATGTTTATTTAAAAAGTATTATCCATACTAATTAAGTACAATTTTATTTTTAATCTATTGTACGCACTGTTACAGATTATTCGATCACACTCGGCATCACCTCCAAACGCGGGTAACTGCACATTTCCGAATATCTAGGCCAATCCAGTTCTTTCATGAAGAACTAGAATAGCAGTTCATTTCCTTGCAAGTGGAGCCTGACCCTTCCCGGAATAGCGCTCAGAAGGATCTAGATCCCCTCTCAGAATCCCCTCGGCGTTCCAGAACCTGCTATAGTGAATATGGTGTGAAATCACTGCGTAGGAAAACCCCTTTTTTGGCCTACCTGACAGTCAATCAGTGAATGACAGTCTACAGAGTGGCAGAATCAGTCCTAATGGAAGCGATCGCCTTATTCTTTTGGACCCTGCTGGACAAATAGTTTGTTTTCCAGGATATCTTTACATTCAGTAAAACCCTTATGCTTACATAGGTACTTATATAGGTACAGGAAGTTCCTGATGGTTCTTACTATTCATCCATCAAACATTTGATTGTCTCTCTTACTTATCCCTCATACATTCTTTTCCGGATGTAATCTTCCTATTTATTCATAATAAAATATTTATGTTGGATCCTCCCACTTATCTCTTATATATGCAGTTACTAATGGTTCATCCCATTCCTTCATCACAAATGAGTTTCTGATGGACCCACCAGTCATCCCACATACATTCGCTTCCAGATGTTGCCATCACATTTTTTATCTATAATAACAATTTTTATAATATAAACTCTCCCTTATCCCTCGTACACTCAGTTCCGGATGTTGCCTTTCCATTATCAAAAATATAAATAATAATAATGGACCCTCCAACTTAATCTTCGCACTTGCAGTTGCTGATGGTATCCTTTCATTCATCCATTACACATGGTTTTCTGAAGGACCCTCCCACTTATCCCTCTACATTCTGTTCCGGATGTGGACCTCCCATTCGCTAAAATACAAATAGTAATAACAGACCCTCCTACTTAATCTTTGTACTTGCAGTTCCTGATGGTGTCCTTCCATTCATCTAAAATATAATTGGTTATGATAAACCCTCCCAATTATTCCTCCTACATTGAATAAGTTTGTTGCCTTCCCATTCATCAAAAATACAAATAGTTATTATAGACCCTCTCAATTATCCTCCGTTCATGCAATCCCTACCAACGCATTGTAACTATTATCATGCCACATGCAGATAGTATTATCGAACTGGGAGTGTGGCTGGACGCCAGGTAAGTTCACTCACACACACGCAGAGGATTAAGACCGACCCGACCCACCCGGGATCAGCCGCACTTCTGCTCGATTAGTCACTTAGTAGAATGTTCCAATCAATCAGTATTTTTTTAATTTTGCCATTTTACCTCGAAATTGTTAATAAATATTAAATCTACTCACAATTACAAGGAAAATGACACCAAACAATATATTATTTACTTTAGTTTATCACATGGAAATTGTTCATGGTAATTTATAAATCATGCAATATTTTTCATTACTGTAACTAATTCACTACAGAATATTGCAGATTGTTTGGTATCATTTTCCTTGTAATTTTTAGTAGATTTCATATTTATGAACCTTTTTAAGATAAAATTGCACAATTAAAAAAATGATTAACTAAATAGGTTGATTGACTAATCCTTCAGAAGTGCAGCCGGTCTCATGTGTGAGTGAACTTACCTGGCGTCCAGCCGCACTCCCAGGTTTATAATACTATAGTTTCTCATAAAGGTGAACAATTTTAATTGGCCCACTCTAGAACAACCAATACTTCAGTAGTTTTAGGAAAATAGATCTTATGTGTTCTGATCATTCATCATTTAATTATTTTAATTGCTTGTGTAACATGCACCATTTTACAATCATTGCAAATTAACTTATTCAGTAATGTACACGAAGAATGTAATTTTTATAATATAATAAAGGACTATGTTTATCCTTCGTATGCCCTGATATTTAGAGAGTTCTGTTCTTTTTTTACAAACTAACTTATTATATTAGTTATATAGTTACTCGATTATTTGTATTTTCTGAGTGATTTGAAATGTTGTAGAAGTTTTTTTATGAACTATTTATATCAATGTAGTGACGTGTGTATAAGAACCTTAAAACTATAACTAATCTAAACTGGATCCATGTGTACATCTGTAAGTTAGATGAGATCTAAGGACGTCCAAACCCAAGGGGTCACCACTATGGAAATTAATGGTAATGGCTGATTATTCATTAGCAAACAATGACATGAGCCGTTGAATAAGCACGATTCTTGGTAGTGAATGAAACCTTTATAATTCCTCCTATTATACGTATTAGCTTCGGATTAACCCAAAATAATTTTAACCTGTATACATGATCGGTCACAATATATAACCTGTAAGGAATTTTATCAAACCAGTGATATAAAATACGGAATTAACTTTAAAATTAAGATAGTATTGTTTTTTGTTAAAGTAGTCAATTTTAAAGTATTATTTATTTTTTTTAAAAATAAAAAACAGGTAGTTAATTTAAATTTTTTGAAGGTACAAAAACCTACATTAAGACAGAACTCAATCAATCTAATAGGCCTTTTAGTTCAAACTTTGGAAAAATAAAAAAATGTGATTTGAACTAATAATAATTAGCATACATACAAACTGATTGATAGTGCTCTTTTCTAAACTCACTGATCTGAGACGAAAATCTGTGTGTTATTTTTATTGTTAACCTTGTTGTAACATTTTTTATTATCCCTATGTAATTATGTATGAATAAAATTTGTAGAAAGGGGAACGACATATGCACATACAAAGTTAAAGTGATTTATTGTTAAGCTTTTGAAATGTAATGAGAAAACGAAAGGGGATATACAAATATTAAAAATATAATCTGGTGGAACTGATAGTAATTAAGATATCTTATCCACTCAAAGGTTATTTCATATTACGTTATTCATGGACCACTGTGTATACATTTATAATGTTGTCGGAACGATAAACCATTTACGGAACATGTAAACTGACGGCCCAATAGCCCAACCTTTACGAAACATGTAAACTGATGGCCTACTAGCCCAACCTTTACGAAACATGTAAACTGATGGCCCACTAGCCCAACCTTTACGAAACATGTAAACTGACGGCCCAATAGCCCAAACTTTACGAACCATATATACGGATGACCCACAAGACCAACCTTTATGAACCATGTAAACTTATGGCCCACTAACCCGACATTTACGAATCATGTATACTGATGGCCCACTAGCCCAACCTTTACGTAACATGTAACTGACAGCCCAATAGCACAACCTTTACGAACCATATATACTGATGACCCACAAGACCAACCTTTATGAACCATGTAAACTGGTGGCCCACTAGCCCGACATTTACGAAACATGTAAACTGATGGCCCACTAGCCCAACCTTTGCGAACCATGTATACTGATGGCCCACTAGCCCAATCTTTACGAAATATGTAAATATGATGGCTCACTAGCCCAAACTTTACGAAACATTTAAACTGATGTCACACTAGCCCAAACTTTACGAAACATGTAAACTAATGGCCCACTAGCCCAACCTTTGCGAACCATGTATACTGATGGCCCACTAGCCCAACCTTTACGAAATATGTAAACTGATGGCTCACTAGCCCAAACTTTACGAAACATTTAAACTGATGGCTCACTAGCCCAACATTTACGAAACATGTAAACTGATGGCTCACTAGTCCAAACTTTACGAAACATTTAAACTGATAGCTCACTAGCCCAAACTTTACGAAACATTTAAACTGATGGCTCACTAGCCCAACATTTACGAAACATGTAAACTGATGGCTCACTAGCCCAAACTTTACGAAACATTTAAACTGATGGCTCACTAGCCCAAACTTTACGAAACATTTAATCTGATGGTCCACTAGCCCAAGCTTTACGAAACATGTAAACTAATGGCTCACTAGCCCAACCTTTACGAAACATGTAAACTGATGTCACACTAGCCCAAACTTTACGAAACATGTATACTGATGGCCCACTAGCCCAAACTTTACGAAACGTAAACTGATGGCTCACTAGCCCAAACTTTACGAAATATGTGAACTAATGGCTCACTAGCCCAACATTTACGAAACATGTAAACTGATGGCTCACTAGCCCAAACTTTACGAAACATTTAAAATGATGGCTCACTAGCCCAAACTTTACGAAACATTTAAACTGATGGTCCACTAGCCCAAGCTTTACGAAACATTTAAATTAATGGCTCACTAGCCCAACCTTTACGAAACATGTAAACTGATGGCTCACTAGCCTAACATTTACGAAACATGTAAACTAATGGCTCACTAGCCCAACCTTTACGAAACATGTAAACTGATGGCTCACTAGCCCAACCTTTACGGAACATGTAAACTGATAGCTTACTAGATCAACCTTTACGTAACATGTATACTGATGGCCCACTAGCCCCACCTTTGCGAACCTTGTATACTGACGGCCCACTAGCCCAACTTTTACGTAACATTTATACTGATGGGCCACTAGCCCAATCTTTGCGAGCCAAATTATTTTAACCAATAGCCACTAATAACAGAATGTTCAGCAATACAATCTGAAGACGTATAAATGCACTTTAACACCACTCTTTTTTTCATGTAAGAATATGACTGATTCAGTATAAAAAATATGACAATCATCGTCACCATTTTAATTTTTGACTCCTGGTAGATTTTCATGAAATATTTGCCTTATTCCTCTGTCATGCTCCAACTCCCTTGTGTCACATTATCCTTTTCCATTCTTCATATCATCCATCAATCGGTATATTCTTCTTCCTCTCTTTCTTCTTCCCTCCACCATTCTTGCAATATATGTTCTCAATAACACTCTTTGCTCATTTTATGTCCATTCTAATTTCTTTTTCATTTCCTTATTTTTTTAAGTATATTCCTCTCCAATAGAATAACGAGATGAAAAATATCTGTCTTAAGAGTCTTAATTTGAAGATGGATAGTGTAATAAGGGTATTCCAGTGAAAAGGTAAAGTGAGCATTCAATATCGTTTAAATTTTCTTTTTTAAGTAGTCTAGACGCTGAAATATGGAAGTAAATTAACATCATAAGATGTTCTAAAAAGTTCTCTCTTTCTTTTAGGGTGAATGATAGGAATCTGTCTTGAGACTAATGATGCCTGACAGGAAGTTACTCCGAGCGGAAATTCAATTTCTGTGGAAACCTTTTCGTTGTGCTTGAGTACCTTCACACAATATTGTCATGGAAGCGAATGTATGTTTTACAAACTTTGCTGGAATAAACAATGACTTACTTGTCCGTATTTTATTTCACACTTGATGTTCAATGAAATGCTACACATTTATTTACGATACTTTTTACTGTTTTCGATATGATTGTACCTTTTCTAACTTCCCAATAGTTACTGGATGTACTCACTCAACATGTACAATTCATGACTAGTATTATGTAGTTCTACTTTATAAATCAGTAAAGCTGATATATAACAATGATTGTCAAGGAATACAACTTGCCTAATTTACTAAATCTTCTTTCATAAATGAATGTATTTAAGTATTGTTACTGGTTAGAATAAATTAGGAATATTGATGAAAATTTACTTTAAATCTCCCTTAAACTGTTACATACATACACCTTAGATATTAGAATACGAGATTATAGACACATACAATAACCGGTGGTTTTAGGAGAATCCTGGTGATATCACAGGATAACGGAGTCAAGCAACACCGAGCGTGGCTTATCCTTGGTGACCAATTGAGCGATCACGTCCTACTCCTTGCACGCAGCCCGGTCACCGGTTAGGGATTCACTCTTAAGCAGATGGCCCCAGGTTCAGTGTTACAGAGGGATTCTTAGCCCTGTCACTCTTGAGCCTTTGGTCCCCAGGTTAAGTGTTACATAGGGATTCTTAGCCCTGTCACTCTTGAGTCATTGGTCCCCAGGTTAAGTGTTACAGAGGGATTCTAGCCCTGTCACTCTTGAGCCGTTGGTCCCCAGGTTAAGTGTTACATAGGGATTCTTAGCCCTGTCACTCTTGAGCCGTTGGTCCCCAGATTAAGTGTTACAGGGGAATTATTAGCCCTGTCACTCTTGAGCCGTTGGTCCCCAGGTTACTTGTTATAGTGGTCTTTTTGGCTCTAGTTTTACCTGGTTAAATAAGACATCCTATAACCTTATGGGGGGGGGGGCATTGATGAAATGTGTTATATCTTATCTGAAATCGAAGTAAAGACTTCGCTGCCTTTAATAATGTTATGTGGTCGACAGAATCATCTCGTATGTCAATGGCAAACGACGTTTTAAGATTACTGATCTAATACTAATATTGCCTAATAGTTATACTTCTATTGATGCACGGTAATGCTTGAATCTCACCTGGTAAAAAGTTCTAAATGACTAAAACTGATTCTTATTAGATCTGTAAGTTTTAACAAACTACAGAATAGATTATTTTCATATGTAGTTCACCCTCCCTAATTTGGTTATCACATATTCCACTTTACCACAATAGACGAGTATTTTCATCTATATGAATATGATATCGTATACCTAACTAAACTGCTGTTGTTAATTGTTGTTTTATTACTGTTTTGTATTTATTCGTGGAAACATTCATATGTAAATTATTTATCTTACTTGATTTTATGCAGCAACGATAATGTTATTCTTCACTGAATTTAAAACACACCGTTAAAATAAATTTATTTTGCTACAACTGCAAAAATGGTATCTGTACTGATACACAATTTTACATAGTGAAATTAATAAAACCTATCCAAACACACCAGTGGTGTGAGGGTAGTTTCTAATATCCAAACACACCAGTGGTTTGAGGGTCATTTTAAATATCCAAACACACCAGTGGTTTGAGGGTCGTTTATAATATCCAAACATACCAGTGGTTTAAGGGTCGTTTCTAATATCCAAACACACCAGTGGTTTGAGGGTCGTTTCTAATATTCAGCACACCAGTGGTTTAAGGGTCGTTTCTAATATCCAAACACACAAATGGTTTAAGGGTCGTTTCTAATATCCAAACACACATTAGTGGTTTGTGAGTCGTTTCTAATATCCAAACACACCAGTGGTTTGATAGTGGTTTCTAATTTCCAAACAGACCAGTGGTTTGAGGGTCGTTTCTAATATCCAAACACACCAGTGGTTTGATAGTAGTTTCTAATATCCAAACACACCAGTGGTTTGAGGGTCGTTTCTAATATCCAAACACACCAGTGGTTTGAGGGTCGTTTCTAATATCCAAACACACCAGTGGTTTGATAGTAGTTTCTAATATCCAAACACACCAGTGGTTTAAGGGTCGTTTCTAATATCCAAACACACCAGTGGTTTGATAGTAGTTTCTAATACCCAAACACACCAGTGGTTTGAGGGTCGTTTCTAATATCCAAACACAGCAGTGGTTTGATAGTAGTTTCTAATATCCAAACACACCAGAGGTTTGAGGGTCGTTTCTAATACCCAAACACACCAGTGGTTTGATAGTAGTTTCTAATATCCAAACACACCAGTGGTTTGAGGGTCGTTTCTAATATCCAAACACACCAGTAGTTTGAGGGTCGTTTTTAATATCCAAACACACCAGTGGTTTGAGGGTCGTTTCTAATATCCAAACACACCAGTGGTTTGAGGGTCGTTTCTAATATCCAAACACACCAGTAGTTTGAGGGTCGTTTCTAATATTCAGCACACCAGTGGTTTAAGGGTCGTTTCTAATATCCAAACACACAAATGGTTTAAGGGTCGTTTCTAATATCCAAACACACATTAGTGGTTTGTGAGTCGTTTCTAATATCCAAACACACCAGTGGTTTGATAGTGGTTTCTAATTTCCAAACAGACCAGTGGTTTGAGGGTCGTTTCTAATATCCAAACACACCAGTGGTTTGATAGTAGTTTCTAATATCCAAACACACCAGTGGTTTGAGGGTCGTTTCTAATATCCAAACACACCAGTGGTTTGAGGGTCGTTTCTAATATCCAAACACAGCAGTGGTTTGATAGTAGCTTCTAATATCCAAACACACCAGTGGTTTAAGGGTCGTTTCTAATATCCAAACACACCAGTGGTTTGATAGTAGTTTCTAATACCCAAACACACCAGTGGTTTGAGGGTCGTTTCTAATATCCAAACACAGCAGTGGTTTGATAGTAGTTTCTAATATCCAAACACACCAGTGGTTTGAGGGTCGTTTCTAATACCCAAACACACCAGTGGTTTGATAGTAGTTTCTAATATCCAAACACACCAGTGGTTTGAGGGTCGTTTCTAATATCCAAACACACCAGTAGTTTGAGGGTCGTTTTTAATATCCAAACACACCAGTGGTTTGAGGGTCGTTTCTAATATCCAAACACACCAGTGGTTTGAGGGTCGTTTCTAATATCCAAACACACCAGTAGTTTGAGGGTCGTTTCTAATATTCAAACACACCAGTGGTTTGAGGGTCGTTTATAATATCCAAACACACCAGTGGTTTGAGGGTCGTTTCTAATATCCAAACACACCAGTGGTTTGAGGGTCGTTTCTAATATCCAAACACACCAGTAGTTTGAGGGTCGTTTCTAATATTCAAACACACCAGTGGTTTGAGGGTCGTTTATAATATCCAAACACACCAGTGGTTTGAGGGTCGTTTCTAATATCCAAACACACCAGTGGTTTGAGGGTCGTTTCTAATATCCAAACACACCAGTGGTTTGAGGGTCGTTTCTAATATCCAAACACACCAGTGGTTTGATAGTAGTTTCTAATATCCAAACACACCAGTGGTTTAAGGGTCGTTTCTAATATCCAAACACACCAGTGGTTTGATAGTAGTTTCTAATACCCAAACACACCAGTGGTTTGAGGGTCGTTTGTAATATACAAACACAGCAGTGGTTTGATAGTAGTTTCTAATACCCAAACACACCAGTGGTTTGATAGTAGTTTCTAATATCCAAACACACCAGTGGTTTGATAGTAGTTTCTAATACCCAAACACACCAGTGGTTTGAGGGTCGTTTCTAATATCCAAACACACCAGTGGTTTGATAGTAGTTTCTAATATCCAAACACACCAGTGGTTTGAGGGTCGTTTCTAATACCCAAACACACCAGTGGTTTGATAGTAGTTTCTAATATCCAAACACACCAGTGGTTTGAGGGTCGTTTCTAATATCCAAACACACCAGTAGTTTGAGGGTCGTTTTTAATACCCAAACACACCAGTGGTTTGATAGTAGTTTCTAATATCCAAACACACCAGTGGTTTGAGGGTCGTTTCTAATACCCAAACACACCAGTGGTTTGATAGTAGTTTCTAATATCCAAACACACCAGTGGTTTGAGGGTCGTTTCTAATATCCAAACACACCAGTAGTTTGAGGGTCGTTTTTAATATCCAAACACACCAGTGGTTTGAGGGTCGTTTCTAATATCCAAACACACCAGTGGTTTGAGGGTCGTTTCTAATATCCAAACACACCAGTAGTTTGAGGGTCGTTTCTAATATTCAAACACACCAGTGGTTTGAGGGTCGTTTATAATATCCAAACACACCAGTGGTTTGAGGGTCGTTTCTAATATCCAAACACACCAGTGGTTTGAGGGTCGTTTCTAATATCTAAACACACCAGTAGTTTGAGGGTCGTTTCTAATATTCAAACACACCAGTGGTTTGAGGGTCGTTTATAATATCCAAACACACCAGTGGTTTGAGGGTCGTTTCTAATATCCAAACACACCAGTGGTTTGAGGGTCGTTTCTAATATCCAAACACACCAGTGGTTTGAGGGTCGTTTCTAATATCCAAACACACCAGTGGTTTGAGGGTCGTTTCTAATATCCAAACACACCAGTAGTTTGAGGGTCGTTTTTAATATCCAAACACACCAGTGGTTTGAGGGTCGTTTCTAATATCCAAACACACCAGTGGTTTGAGGGTCGTTTCTAATATCCAAACACACCAGTGGTTTGAGGGTCGTTTCTAATATCCAAACACACCAGTGGTTTGATAGTAGTTTCTAATATCCAAACACACCAGTGGTTTAAGGGTCGTTTCTAATATCCAAACACACCAGTGGTTTGATAGTAGTTTCTAATACCCAAACACACCAGTGGTTTGAGGGTCGTTTCTAATATCCAAACACAGCAGTGGTTTGATAGTAGTTTCTAATATCCAAACACACCAGTGGTTTGAGGGTCGTTTCTAATACCCAAACACACCAGTGGTTTGATAGTAGTTTCTAATATCCAAACACACCAGTGGTTTGAGGGTCTTTTCTAATATCCAAACACACCAGTAGTTTGAGGGTCGTTTTTAATATCCAAACACACCAGTGGTTTGAGGGTCGTTTCTAATATCCAAACACACCAGTGGTTTGAGGGTCGTTTCTAATATCCAAACACACCAGTAGTTTGAGGGTCGTTTCTAATATTCAAACACACCAGTGGTTTGAGGGTCGTTTATAATATCCAAACACACCAGTGGTTTGAGGGTCGTTTCTAATATCCAAACACACCAGTGGTTTGAGGGTCGTTTCTTATATCCAAACACACCAGTAGTTTGAGGGTCGTTTCTAATATTCAAACACACCAGTGGTTTGAGGGTCGTTTATAATATCCAAACACACCAGTGGTTTGAGGGTCGTTTCTAATATCCAAACACACCAGTGGTTTGAGGGTCGTTTCTAATATCCAAACACACCAGTGGTTTGAGGGTCGTTTCTAATATCCAAACACACCAGTGGTTTGATAGTAGTTTCTAATATCCAAACACACCAGTGGTTTAAGGGTCGTTTCTAATATCCAAACACACCAGTGGTTTGATAGTAGTTTCTAATACCCAAACACACCAGTGGTTTGAGGGTCGTTTCTAATATCCAAACACAGCAGTGGTTTGATAGTAGTTTCTAATACCCAAACACACCAGTGGTTTGATAGTAGTTTCTAATATCCAAACACACCAGTGGTTTGATAGTAGTTTCTAATACCCAAACACACCAGTGGTTTGAGGGTCGTTTCTAATATCCAAACACACCAGTGGTTTGATAGTAGTTTCTAATATCCAAACACACCAGTGGTTTGAGGGTCGATCTAATACCCAAACACACCAGTGGTTTGATAGTAGTTTCTAATATCCAAACACACCAGTGGTTTGAGGGTCGTTTCTAATATCCAAACACACCAGTGGTTTGAGGGTCGTTTCTAATATCCAAACACACCAGTAGTTTGAGGGTCGTTTCTAATATTCAAACACACCAGTGGTTTGAGGGTCGTTTATAATATCCAAACACACCAGTGGTTTGAGGGTCGCTTCTAATATCCAAACACACCAGTGGTTTGAGGGTCGTTTCTAATATCTAAACACACCAGTAGTTTGAGGGTCGTTTCTAATATTCAAACACACCAGTGGTTTGAGGGTCGTTTATAATATCCAAACACACCAGTGGTTTGAGGGTCGTTTCTAATATCCAAACACACCAGTGGTTTGAGGGTCGTTTCTAATATCCAAACACACCAGTGGTTTGAGGGTCGTTTCTAATATCCAAACACACCAGTGGTTTGAGGGTCGTTTCTAATATCCAAACACACCAGTAGTTTGGGGGTCGTTTTTAATATCCAAACACACCAGTGGTTTGAGGGTCGTTTCTAATATCCAAACACACCAGTGGTTTGAGGGTCGTTTCTAATATCCAAACACACCAGTAGTTTGAGGGTCGTTTCTAATATTCAAACACACTAGTGGTTTGAGGGTCGTTTATAATATCCAAACACACCAGTGGTTTGAGGGTCGTTTCTAATATCCAAACACACCAGTGGTTTGAGGGTCGTTTCTAATATCCAAACACACCAGTAGTTTGAGGGTCGTTTCTAATATTTAAACACACCAGTGGTTTGAGGGTAGTTTCTAATATCCAAACCCACTAGCTTTAATTAATTATAGAATCTTGGGCCAGGCCATATCCAAATTCACAAACTTTACATATAGATGGCAATGTATACAAATCTATATTATTTGTATTCATTATCCGTGATCAGGTAAGCAGCACCAGCTTGCAGCATTTCCGTCCCAACATATTTGGACTGTTCACGCCACGCCACCATACAAGTCAAGGCGACGAAGGGTCTATTTGTTTATTAAATGTTAAAGTGGAGATACTCCATGCAATGAGTATGCCTACAGTCAAAGCAAAGTTTCAAACATTTTATAGCCCTGGAGTCGGTTAGTACGCCTATAATTTTAGCAAATTATATAATTCTATTAGGCCTACTCACAGAAAAAAGAAACAAAGGTCGATTTGCTATGGGCTCAGCGTACGCTCAAGTAACAGTTAGTACAGTAGATTACAACTGATGAACATCTTTATACTTCTGTAGTAATTGTTACTAGCTGGGCAATTGGGGACTCAGGTTGATCATTATTTATTTTCAAGCTGATCATAGTTACCGTCCTGTTTGATCATGGGTGGCTACCACTGGAATAAGCTGGACCTTAAACATCGCTGAACAACGCTGACTAAATATGGATTTGTCGAGCCTATCCAGTGTATCATGTAAATTGTTAGAACAGTCTCGCCCACACTATAGTCTCAAGGATAATATTTTCAACCACTAACCCACCCACGTGATTATCTAAACAAAGGTTTAGCCTGCCTGTCTAAACAGATTATCGCATTCCGTGAGCCGCGCGAGAATGCGTTCTTTGATAGCGCTTTCATAACATAAATGATAGGTATAAGAGATCGACACTAAATTAAACATAGAAACTGTATATAATCAAATTATAAATATAACTAACACATAAGAACATAAAATGGACCAACCGAAATACTTACAAATAAACATAATTCATTTCACTAAATTAATTACATTTAATAAAGAAAACCCGCTATTAAAAAAAATAATAATAATAATAATAATAATGGTTAGAAACCTATGCTCGATAGTAGAGAATATTATTGTAGTTAAAACTATGCCTTCAAAATACAAATTCGTGCTGTTTGATAATTTAAAATTTAAAAAAAAATATTTTTATTCCGAGCACCGAAATTCAAAAGTTTTGACTTTTAAGCCCTATTGTAAAAATAACACGCATACAACATTTCTTGTTGATTCATTAATCACTTTAATTAATTACACAACCTTTTTACAAACGTAGCTGACCAAAAAATAAAAAAATGTCCTTGCTGTTCGAATATATAATGTCACGGTTTTTTAACGAATTAAATGAGGTTTTCATTTTAACTCTTATATAAATTATCTGATGCACCTACAATATAATGGTATACTAGTTACTACCGTTATGATCCTGTAAAAAAGTATTTCTGTAAAAAAGGATATGCCATGTGTGTACCTTTATAGTAAATGTTCTTGCTTAAACGACCATTGGAATAAAACCATGTTTTGTATGGCTTAGTCGCTCATGTTATTCTTAAGTGAAAATTAGGATTTTCGAACCCTAAAATTAACTATTCATCGGAAATCAGAATTTGTTTGAATTTTTCTGGAGTAGACATGGTTTATATCTACCTTCAGACCAAATTCCGAACTTGTAGGACACTATGAAGTGGGTAAACATTTGTGTTAGTGAGTGAGTCAGTCAGTGAGTGATCACAATCCAGCTTTATATTAGAGTTAAGTGATGATTACGTTAATCCTTAAGGATTTGGGGGTAATAAAGGGGAGACTGACAAGGGACCTCGACACACATTTAGCACATTGATGGATGTGACCTCTGTTTCCTTCGTATCTATAGCCTTTTCTAACAGTTTAACGTGTTAATAGAATATGTTAATGACACCAAACAAGTTGGTTTTAAGAAACTCCCAAAAATTGGTTATTAGGCCTATATATAGTAGCCTACTTTTGATTTTAAATTCATTTGTAACGTTTTTTTCTCTTTTTTTTTGCTATTTACAATTTTATTATTTAAAAACCATAAGACATAGTAAATATTTATGATCCTTAGTAGTTCAGAGGTAGTAGTATATGGAGTGAAACCATTTCCAAGAAATAAGTAAGTCACACATGTGGGGTCGTCTACCTGAACCACGGGACGGAAGTTGGTGAGTTTGAATATAATCTAACCCAAGATTCTATACCTACTTAAAAGTTGGTGAGTTTGGATACGGCCGTTAATTTAAACATTCTTTTGGTTTGCGTACTAGTCAGAATATTTTGAACGTGGTTCGGATTCCGTGTTAAAATGCAACTTAGTTACCCATCTTTTGGGCTGTCAAAAAATTTATTTCTGAACATAAGTCAATTTCAGTTTTTAACTAGACTACAAGTTATCCCCACTCATTCTACACTAATGTAACAATTCATATTTACCCTAAAATACACACAAGCAGTGTAAGCGTCTCAAATTTTAATAATTCTCTGAATATATTAGCAATATATTTAGTTTGCATTGCATTACAACATTTACATTGCAGAACGGTATAACACAACACGGGTTGTAATACAGTATTTAAAAAATGTAACAATAATAAAATGTATGAACATTTCTACAATTTTGTTACTTATTCATATCATTTTTTTAACAATATTAAGAAGGGTTTATATATACTAGTTCATCGAGGCATACTTACAGGAATGCCCTTACCAGGAAGTTGTCAGGTTAACCTGAGGAATGATAATCTCTTTGGTATCCCCAGGACTTTCACGTAAAAAATAACAATGAACAAAGATCTTCCAGGGAAAATTCCAACCAATAAATCTGACAAATATATGCCTAAGTGTTATTGGGAAACCTGTCACCATGTCCTTTTTATATTATAATAAAGGGCTAAAGACCTTAGAGCAAATGGGCAAGAGAAGAACCACATTTTTAGTAGAATTTATGTCAGTAGTGACTTGATAGTGTTTCATGACGAAGTAGATTTACTCGCAGTGAGCTAATGAGCCAAAGGCCTGTGCGGGTACTAAATTGATCGAGTAATTATGTATCTACCATCGGCTCATTTGGAGACTCGAACCTTGAACTTTGGATTTTAACGTCCGATGTCACGGATTTCAGAATAAAAATTCAAGTTTTCCTTGAAGTGTTAATGCACTCGATGTTTATGGATTCTAAGCTGTTGTTCTGGTTAATGATAATATTTGAATGAGGTATCGAAATAATAGATTTTTTATGAAAGAGTATAAACAATCTATTCTAAAACGATATTAGGTAGAAAAGTAATCATGTCGCGTAATTCATCCATACCAACACAAAAATCTACTTTATTAATGTTGTACATTCTATGTACCAAACTAAAAGTTTTAAAAATTGCTTGTTAACAGCAAATAATATTCCACAATTATGATAATAATTGTAATATGAAAATTACAATTTTTAACGTAGCAAATCAACATAAAATGAAAGCAAAACTAAGCTAGTTTTCAATAAATATGAAATGTTGTATAACATACAAATTATATTATTAGACTACCATAATACGCCATAGATATTAATTTATCATAAATGTGTACTTTTGGCTGTAAAACTGTGATTAATATTATTGAGATTCATTATGTTTAACTTTTCTGTTATTATTTGCTTTATAAAAAAGATTTTTTTAACCACCGACATAGATTTCCACCGATGTACAATTTTACCGACGAGACTATGCTACATAAATAAATGAAATAATATGTGTATTGTATATTTTTTGTCTTCCACATCTTAACAAGATTATTTACTTTTTTAATTTATTTATTTTTGTACCATCAAACCTGTTTTACTATTATGTTCCAAACAAATCTGTTGTAACTTTAGGGAAACACTCGGTGTTACTTATTCAATAAAGTTCATTTCATTCAAATCAATGCGAAAAGACGAGTTAAGTTATGTGCAGTACCTCTCTTTAAACTTAAAAACATCTCTCTTAGCAACTTTAAGTAGCTACACTAGACCATATTGTTTTCTATTGCTGTCCTATCAGACCAAAGTCCTACTTAAAACTAAAGGTAACAACAACACAAGAAATAAGCCACACTTCTGAACATGACTATTACTTCTTAACCCACTTTGTTATCCCCATCTATGGTGGTGGGGTTGCAAGCAAATATAACATCAGGACCGACATTTGAACTTTGAAATCAGCTAGTAAGAACTAATTGAAACTTATGTTGTTTCTTATATTTATATTTTGATAGTATTCTAGTAGAGTAAGGAATTCAAAACATTACATCAAGTATTAGGTAATCAAATATTAAAATGTTTATATTGTAATTTTTACTGAATTTACGACTGTACGTGTATGCGTGAGTAGGTGGATTATAACCACTGTATGTGTATGGGTGGGCGGGTGGATCATAAACACTGTATGTCTACGGGAGGGTGGGTGGATCATCACCACTGTATGCCTATGAGTGGGTGGGTGGGTGATTATCACTATTGAGGATGAGTGATAGTTAGTCATTTTATAGCTTTTAAGATAAATTTTAATTAATTTTCTGAAATAAGTTAATAACTTCATTTTTTATTCGATTTTGCTTAAGGTACTATACTATGCGTATTATTATTACTATTTACATCTAATTTACTATCAATGCGATGAAAACCTCAACTAGTTTCATCTGTACCTCACTTAAGTAGTTCGCTGGTCGATGAGATTGATAATATAAGTGATTATTAGAATTAGAAAATGCGATTAATTAATAGTTAACATTTTAATATGTAAGACCTGTGGAATTTTACCTAACCAATATTGTTACTTTTACACTCGCAATTAAAACACCTTAACAACTCCCCTAGCACAGCACTTTTATAGTAACACTTAATCATTATATATCATCAAAAATGTAAACAGACAAAAAATCTACAGGTTATAGCCCGCAATACAATTTACGATAATATTTATTTACTTACATCTAGACGCTAACATCCACGTATATGTCAAGCCGTGATCAACTGCCGACTGACCAAGGGTGTGGAGTAACGGGAGTCTCCCCTGAAATAGTTCATTACGGTTTGGGTAGGACATAATAGAAAGCATTCCGGCCTCGTTAAGTACAGAGCGAAGCTTTCACGTTCAATCACTTTACATTGTTGCTAAAGTTAGTTAGTAGCAAAATATAATTGTTATATTTGCTTGGATTTTTATATTCAATGCCTTGTTAATTGTTTGTGTTGTTGTTCATATGAATATTAAATGATTTTATTTTATATTATTGTTTTAGTCATTGGCTTAATCCATATATTACTTTACATTATTGTCAAAGTTCGTTAGTAGTCTACTGTCATATTTGCTTAAACATTATACATGTTACATATTTATGTGACATCATATACAGTGAATATTTTATTTTTAATGTATATATATATATATATATATATATATATATATATATATATATATATATATATAGGGTGGAAAAAATATGGAAACGCTTTTACAACGTTTGTACGGCTTCACTTGTAAAATTTAAATCTTGTACATGATCGTGGTTACACAGAACATACTTTTTGACACCGATAGCCACATGTCATCTTTTCAGGGGGACGGGCCACGAGGAGTTGAATGAAAATCTTCAATGAAAGCATAGGTCGAGTTTGGTATCAAACTAAAGGTCTATTCAAGGAAAATTTATTGCCGCAAACCGGACTTCGAAAGGTGTATCCTTTCCAGAGTAGCGGACAGTAGAATTTCAAAGTAACTAATTTTTGCAATATTAACTCTCCAATATTTAACGGTTTTAAGTAAATTATTCTGACCAAAAATTATACTTTATGGAACAAAATTAATAAAAAATTTAGATTATCAAATTATATATGGAAAAAATAACATTGTTTTGAAAGCATTTCCATATTTGTTTCCACCCTGCATATATCATATATTATTTACTGTTATTGCTTTTATTAATATTTATATTTCTGTTGATTTTAATTGCTTTACTACTCATAAGCTTTATACTGGCATTTAACCTCAAGCTGCCAATAATTGTATTTTTGTTCCTAAATTACAGCCACTTTTATTTGGTTAGCTCTAATGTAAGTTGAATTTCTTACTGCAACATGTTCATGTAAATAAATAGCTACACATAGTTGGACTTGTCAACGGCTACAAAAAGTAGTGTGAGATGACATGTCACTTGTTTCAGCACAAAGACGTAGTGCTGAGAGGATATAAATGAAGTAAGGTTCTCGACAGTTGTCGGCCACTCATTAATCCTTGTCACAGGGTATACAAATTCAACTTAGATGAAATTTAAGTTCACTAAGCAGAGATGTGTAGGTTTGAAAATACATAAAATAAATGAGAACAGTTTGCGAAAGACTCTCATTATCCCTTATCACTGGCTACAAAGTGTCAACCGACACTAAATTTAAATATAATCGTGCATATTTAAGGGATGTAGTGTGCTAAGTGGATTTAAATGTCATCTCAGTTGACTTTATGTAGCTGGGAACTAAAGGTAATGAGTGGTTGTCGACTGTCAAGAACATTTTTCTCTTCTTCTTTTATCCTCTCAACACTACGTCTCTGTGCTAAGTGGAATTAAATATCATCTCAGTTGACTTTATGTAGCTGGGGACTAAAGTTAATGAGCAACTGTCGACTGTCGAGAACATTTTTCTCTTCTTCTTTTATCCTCTCAACACTACGTCTCTGTGCTAAGTGGAATTAAATGTCATCTCAGTTGACTTTATGTAGCTGGGAACTAAAGTTAATGAGCGACTGTCGACTGTCAAGAATCTTTTTCATTTCTTTTTATCCTCTCAACACTTCGTATCTGTGCTAAGTGGATTCAAATGTCATCTGAGTCGACTTTATGTAGTTAGGGACTAAGATATCGACGAAAAAAAAATTAAATCAAGTTCCAGTAAATATACTTCGACAACGGACTGACCTGGGGCGCTCATGTCAATTCAATATGTTCAAAAATATCATCTAGTAGTTTTGTCTTGATAAATGTAGCTTTTTTTGTAACCAAAGCCTTTTAATATTACGTCTTCGTATATTCACACATATCCTATGGACTTGTTCTTGGGGTCGTTGATCGAACCCAAATTTTTCATCGACGTTTTGTGTTAAAACACACACACACGCGTGCGCGTGCGTGCATGCACACAATAAGAATTATTCCAAAACTTGGTAACAGAGTCATTTACAAATAATTTTAAAAGAATTGAACAAATAATTTCCCCATCACTCTACTTGCATGAAACCATCCCATTCAGTTACTTTATATGTGTAAACACACGAAGAAGGTGTGTTTACACACAATTTTGCACGGCTACAATACAAGTTGTAGAGACATGATTGAGGTAGTTCAGCCAAAAATTTTCTGGATTTTATTTCAAAATGTTTATGGAAATGTTTATTCGTCTACACCTTATAAACATGTAAACAATAGTTTTAATGTCTCTTATTTTTATACTGATACTCCAGGCTTATGAAGTACCATCCGACCATCCGAGGTCGGAGCCAAACTGATCAACAAATTCCCTCAAGATGTGATTGTACAAAGCGAAACAAAGAAGACTGCTATCAGATAGAGCTTTTTACAGTCATATGTAAATAAGAGATGGGCTGACAAATCTTCATTTTTATTTTATCTTATAACTACATTTTATTACTATACAGTATTTATTATAAATTTAACATTTGTTTACGCGTGGTATGTCATTGGTAATGACAGTAAAGAAGTTAATAATATTATTACTACACATCGGTTTTGTGTGGATAAAAATGTCATCTCAGTAAACTCTTTTTATTCGGAGTGATGAGTGACAGTCGACTGTCGAAAGCTGTTCTTACTTCTTTTATATATTCTTAAAAAAACGTTTCTGCGCTGAGTGGATTTAAATGTCGTCGCAATCAATACTTTTTAGGCAGTGACAAGCAGTCACTGTCGACCGTCATAAACTGTTCTATTTTTTTTATATTAAATAATGTATTTCAAAATATAACAACAAATTAAAGATTTAGAATCCTTAAAACGCTTTAAAATTTGGTTGAAACATCTTTGAGTACGTTATAATACAAATCAACATTCATTTAGACTCAGCAATTCTTAAATGAATAGTTTCTTGATATTTAAAATGCCTAAAATCTATGCAAGCAGACAAATCTGTGTGGCTGAACGAGGTTCCCGAAATATGAGCTAGAACTTGTAAGAGAAGGGACTTTCTTAAAAGAATAATAAAATAAATAGATCTAAATAAATAAATCAGTCGTACGTCTATGTTATTTAACAATGACTAAATGTTTAGTTTACAAGAACTACCCGAGTTCAGCGCCAATAAATGCGTGTTAACAAAACAGTTGCATTAATTTTTACGTTTGCTTAACTACCCCTAGAGTTCTGGGGAGGGTAGGTGCGAAATAGTGGTGACCACCTGAATTTTAGTTGCGCTATAGCGGTGCGCCCAAGCCAAGTTATGAAATGAATAGAAATTAAAAAACACATAAATATAATTCTCAAAAAGAGGCCCACTTCTTACCCAGTTTTAAAATTATCTTATATATATGCTGTCGAAAAGTTATTAAAATAATCATTTTTATTGTTTTAGATAAGGTGGAAAGTTTTCTTGAATATTTTAGATTATTAGTAAATTCATTTTTCTACACATTCCATGATATTATCAATGGTACGGTTCATATAGCTAAGAATGTATTTACGTTTATTGTTGTGATTAATAATGAAGTTTGTTTTATTCATTATTATTACTGATGCACATGGGCGTATAAAACGTAGGTAAGTTGGAAGCAACGAAATTAATAATTTGATATACACAACTATTCGCTTCATGGGAACTTGTTGTACCTCTTTTGTCAAGGTCATTCCGGAGGTCATGTGTCCCTGTGTTAAAGAGAGGGACCTTACATGAAGTAGATTGGTAATTAGAACTTAGTTCACCATGTACATTTACAGGAGAATGTAACATATAAAAATTGTATATACATGAAGTATTTGAACTGACACTTAAAAGTTAAATTATGTTTCATTTTACCAGGCAGTGTTAAGTCTAAGAAGACCCCTCTAACACTAAACGAAGGCTTAACTGTGTCTTCCGAACCACCACCAGTGATCGGGCATACTGACTGCGTGCAAGGATGGGATCGCTGACGGGCCACCCATGCAAGGACGCTCGACGTCGCTTGACACCGTTATATTCGATCGATCACATCCTAGTTGCGCCTCGACCATTTCAGGTAGAATATCAGGGAACCAGCAATCACCCCCTCCCCCTACATTCTTAAAGTGACGGCTGGGAGATACAGCATAAACCTAAAAAGCTCAATATAGTTTATTTTAAATTCATCCAGCTCTCATTACCCACCCAACATACATGTCAAAGACACTTGGAGTGGGTGTTATTGTAAAGGTGAGGTGAACATGTTCAAATAAACCCCAGTTTGTTGTGGTCAGTTGTAATGAAAATTGTTTCGTAGAGAAGTTGTTCATTTCGAATTTATAGTTTTAATTCAGAACTTGTCAATAGTTTCTTATTTAGTTATATATATATATATATATATATATATATATATATATATATATTATTTTTTATTTTTAAGATGTTCCAAAATGAAACTTACTAAAGATTTAATAGTGTTAAATCGGGCAAATTTTGTAACACGATCAAAAGAACGAAACAAAAACAGGGTTTTATCGAAAAAAAGCTTCAACAGCTAAAAAATAGAAAACCAGACAGGCTTACCTTTCTGAAGGGAATTTCATACAGGTACCATGTCGAATCTATCTGAATGACAATTAAATTATTATATATTTTTATCATTCAATATGGCGTTTTACTCAAATGTTGTGTTATAATTATTTATGTATAACTTTGAGTGTGCATTTAAATGTACTTGTGTGCTTGTCATTGTATATTGATATCATGCATCTTGTAATCGTTTTAATTTTATGCGTTCATTAGATTTACATTTCAAATAGTAAACATCAAATAATAAATCTCTTTGTACATTAATAAATGTTTTTATGTATTTAAAAAATCATTTACATCCTTGTATAGGTATTAATTAAATATAAGAAATATGTAGCAAAAATGTCTGTGATTATTTGTTAATCCTTAATGTAATTATATAATCTTGATATTATACGATTATAACCTTCAAAATCCTTCAAAACTAGCATGTATATGTTTGTGTTTATATATGTTTAAATGCATATAAATTCATAAAATATATGATATTTTAACTACACATATAGATATTGCAGTAACAGATAATTTGTGATTGTATAGATTTGTAGGCCTACGCTTTTCAATGGTACAATTGTACAATATTATTGCAGAATATCAATTTTGGAAACAACCTAATGAAATTATAGTAGTATCTGTTTTGTACTACTAAGTATAAGAAACTGAACCTCTAAGATAATTCAAACATTGCCATTATTTATCACAATAAACTTAAATGCCAGTTTTACCCATTTATAGATATAGACAACTCAACATGAATAAATATATTTTAAAATCCTACAAATAAATAAAATATCATAAACTCAAGAAAAAACTAAACAAAAATAGTTTGAGAAACACGAAAGACCTCGAATTGAAATATGTTTGATGTGATTTTGGAAATAAAAACAGACATGATATATCAGTAAATTAACGTTTTTGTGTAATTTTTTTAATTTTAATAACGTACTTTTTATCATACAGATAGACGATAATCATTAATGAACTAAATTAAGTTTAAACGACTGACATTAATGAATATTCCTTTAGGATTTACAAACATTTGGAATTTATATCAAAATTTATTAGACACAATACAACCATTTGGTGTATTCACCTAAAAAGTAAAATTCACAGTTCGAATTTTTTTTTCTTTCAAGGGTTTTTGCTCTGGAAAGTTGCTCACTTATAAAAAGCTCTCTCTATTCCCTTTATCAAATCATTGAGTTGGAGAATGCTTCATCGCTCATTCGTTACACGTATTCATCCGAATTGACTTACTGCCGAAGATGTGTTCCCTTTATACTACTCTTAAGGTTTAGGTTTTGAAATGGAAAGACACAAATAAAATAGCTTTAGCATCACATTTGTCATTACACAAAACAGATACTTAATAATATAATATAATAATCATGACACTATAAAAATAATTTAGTGTAATACTATTGCATCATAGTTTGGTTAATTTTGGTGACTTATTATCATGATTCATTTATATATTATATTCCTATAGAATAAAAGTTATATGTGTAATTGTATGTTAGCTGTTATTTGACTTATTTTTATAATTTGTATTTACAGACTCTTAATATGTCTTATGTTAAGTAAGTAAGTACTTATGTCAATGTATAATGTATAGTACAGACAAAATATTGTATAATGTATACTACTGACATAATATTGTATAATGTATACTACTGACATAATATTGTATAGTGTATACTACTGACATAATATTATATAATATATACTACTGACATAATAATGTATAGTGTATACTACTGACATAATATTATATAATATATACTACTGACATAATAATGTATAATGTATACTACTGATATAATATTGTATAATGTATACTACTAACATAATATTGTATAATGTATACTACTGACATAATAATGTATAATGTATACTACTGATATAATATTGTATAATGTATACTACTAACATAATATTGTAAAATGTATACTACTGACATACTATTGTATAATGTAGGACGTAAATAATATTTGTTTTACATTTGTAAGGAAGTATTGACATAAACATTTTATAAAATAATTGTCTGTATTATACTATAAGAAAATCTTAAAATACCATTAACAAGAGATTATGTATTTTTATTAAAGAAATGTGTACTGTTTCAGTTGCATATACTGCAAATATAGAGACTATGTAAATAAATAGAATTATGAAAATGTAATATAAAAAAGATAATGTACCACCAAATTAATATGATCAGTATCAACATTGGACGATTAAATATTTTGATTCGCAAGAACATTTATCAGCAAATATAAATGAAGTATAATGAGGTGCTATTTAAAATTTCAAGTTTTTATTCATAAATAATCACAATAGATTACCAAGTATGTTTTTATATTTATCGCTCTATCCAATGGCTATTTAAGTTAAGAGCTTATAGTAAAAATAAATCTAAGATAGTAAATAAATATGAGACACTCAACGATGTAACCACTTCCCCCTTATCCCCTAACACAATATGAGAATAAACCAACCTACATGGAACTGAACCACTGCTAACCAACAGAAATACATATGAAGAGGGGAAATATGCTCTTCATAAATGGCTTAAAGGACGAGTAATATATACACTACTGAGTTTGTGACTGAGTTTTACCAAGTCACAAACCAATAATACATTATAAAACCTATACTGTATGTGACTACAACAAACAAATTTTAAATTATTTGTATTTTTCAAACTTTAACACTATTCCTGTACTTGTAGTATACGAATAAATTATTATTATTACTTTGTTCGTATTTTAAGTCAAATAGGAATGATTATATTAGTGTGGATGACACGTGTACTCTGGTTACTGACTGAGTTCAAGTTATGCTCAGAAAGGGACATTTATTAATAATAGCCCAATAGCCCGGGCAACTAAGGGACTTACAGCTTTAGGTGGAATCTGATTCGTCTAGGGTTGGTATGGTTTTAGCTAATTGACAATCCTGACACTTATTTCTCTTCACATCCAGACCCTGACTAAAACTCAAGATGAACAACCCTGATTGTCTAGTAGTGTCAATGCCCATAGCAAGCATCGAACGAACGCCAATTTCAGTATTAGGAGGACCGAACACTATCGCCTACAATATCCACAAATCTCTAAACAAGAAGCAGTGTTACAGCATTTCCCCACTAATGTCGGTGCAGAAATTACGTGCACCGGAGTTTGGAGGTTATTTTCTAAGAAACAAACCGGTATATGAAAACTTAATCCATACCATTGTTTTCCTTGTTTAATTTTGAGTTGTGACGTATTAATTTCAAAATTGCATTATAAGTTCTAATAATAGTTATCATAGTTGGAACAAAAAAGTAAGAGAATTTTAACTAGTTTTCATTGTACATAAAATTTACATCGTTATTACACAAAAGCCCGTTTATATAACGTTTTTATATTTCAATAAGTGGTTGATAGGAACGTTTCCTATAAGTTTATAAATTTTAGAATTTTACGTTTTTCAGAAAGAAAATTCTTATCAATTACATGAAACTATTTTTCTTGGCTTCTAGAGGTCACAAAATTAATTTATTTGTTTTTGTTGTAATCCTTATTTAGTTACTATACATCATTTTCACTTACGTAAGTACATGAAGTGTTTAGAAATCGATTCGAGTCAATTGAAAATAACTTTAAATGTATAAACTTTAATTAATTGATTTAAATCAATATAAAACTACTGAATTTACGTACTCATATGATAATTATGTATCGTAACTATATATGTAACAAGAATTACAACAAGACCAAATAATTAATATTACGACCTCTAGAAGCTAAGAAAACAAGTTTTAGGTAATCGATAAAGACTTTTTTCTAACAGCGTAAAATTGTAAAATTTATAAACTTATAGGAAACATTCTTATTAATCACGTATTAAAATATGAATGTGGTACATCGACGGGGTTTTGAGTAATAACGGTGTAAATTTCATGCACAGTGAAAACAAATTCAAATTCTGGAACAATTTTGTTCCAACTAAGATAAACATTACTATACCTTAAAATGAAATTTTGAATTGCATATTTTACAACGCACAATTAAACAAGGAAAACAATAGTATGAATTAAAGTTTCATAGGCATATTCGATTCTTAGAAAATAACCTTCAAACTCGCGTGCACATAATTTCTGCGCCGACTGTAGAGGTGGCAGTGTTTAGTAAGTTTAATTAAATAATTGAAGAAGAAGCTGTGGAGCCCTTATTACTCTACGATTTACAAACTAATAGAATTAGAGCATATTGTTGTCTGTCTTTGTCAATCACATTTACTTGTACACACAACACCATCATGTTACTTATATTACTGGGCATTATAGTAGTATGTTAATAGACATGTGTAATGGGTAAATAAAGATTAGTGACGTTGTAAGTTATTACAACATTCTGACTAACTGACAAACAAGTACAATATCAGTCCCCAACAGTGCAGCTGATTACCAGGCCAAATATGACAGTTAAAATTTATCCAAATGACTGAATGCATCAATCGATCAAAAATATGATTCATTTGTGAAATATAGCTTTGTAAATTTCCTTATTTTCCAAGTACCATTACATGATTGTATTTAATGTATGGTCTTAACCAAGAGATTACCCCAATAATGTCATGTTTAAATATAGTCTACCAACATTGAAAACCGTTTAGTCAGGTAATGTTATATTTCTACGAATATAACATTTTAACACAGTTTATTAACCTAAAAAATAAGGCAAATTAATTTTATTTTTCGCAGTCAGTTTGGATTAAGATCAACTATTTAGATGTGTTCAGCCAGCCACACATATTCAGTAAGTATATAGTCACTGTCTCAAATCCCATCATTCCATGCTATAATCAAGTTAGTGTTTTGAGCCTGTATATGTTTGATTTGTCTTCTAGATGCCTCATAATTTATATTATTCATCATTCTTGTACACAGTTATAAGGGTATTCGCTTTATTAGGATCATAATATGAAAGAAACTCGGTAAAGAATGTCTCACTTACACATTTAATATATACAGTAATATAAAATATGTGTACTTTTAGTTCGTAAAACATTAAATCATAAATATTATTATATTACGCAACAACAGCATTGTTAATGCTACAGAACGTGTAACTATCACCACCGCTCAGGTAATTGCACCGTCGCGGGTGACTCCCCAGTTCCGATTTTCTAGGCCAACCTAGTTACTTTCAGAAGGTGCTGTGATTACAGTTAATAATCTGGTAGGTAGAACCAGAACCTTCCCGAAATTGCGTCCAGAAGTATCTAGATTCCTTTCCAGACACATCATGACAGCACCGGATCGGTAGACTCGTAACGGTACCTTATATAAAGGGACTCCTCAGCCAGCCAGTCAATCATTCAGTGGAAGTGTGAATCTTCAGTGTGCAGTCTGAATTGGAATTGAGAGTCTAGTGACAGTGTTACACAGTAACAGGTATTGGGTTATTATTAATTAATTCGATATATGATAATGTTAAGTTAATTACTGTAAATAAGAGGGGTTTAATTTCCAGTATTGATAGTATCTGTCTAGTAATATAAATCTGTTAATACTTTGTAGTGCGTATTGTAGTCGATTACTTATTGTGATTTCAAAAGGACGGTTAGTAATCATTATTTTGGATTACTAATAATGAATAGTAATCCTATACTAATCTGTAAAACAACTATACTACGTTAGTGCTTTAAAAAAAAAAAAAAATCAAAAAGTTCGTAATTTTAAGGGAGCTTTGTATTGTTATAATTCAATGAAAATTCGCAAAAATCACACAGTTTAATGGAATGAATAGTTTACAGTGTAGCACTAATTAGTTTCAAACAGCTTTGGGTAAGGATGACGTCATGCTACTTTAAGACTTGCTCAAGGGAAGAGTCAGAGAGTTCTCTCTAATTACTTTAATTTGCAAACTTACGCCTAAATTGTGCTCCACAGCTGCTATTTCTAATTATTTCATTAAACATGTCAGTCTTCAATTTTTTGTATTTACTGTCTGACTTGTTGTGAGATAATTACTTTAAATACGTGAATATAATTAATTATATTACTTTATTTGAAATTTTACTTAATTTATTGAAATATACTAAAAAATTCATATGGTATTTAAATAATGGCATCCATATAATGCAGTATCGTAAGAATAAATTATATGGGTTTTAATTATATATTATGCTCAAATCCCTAAAATCTTCCTTTTGGTAACTTTGTATTGTAATTTTTCGAGGAATTATTATTGTATAATCTATCCACAGGTTTTTTTTTTCGTAATTTAGAGTAATTATTTTTATTTACGTAGCTAAAAACAACAAAATTACGTAAAGATTGTATTTACAAGTGTTTACGTAGATTGTATTTACAAGTGATTACTTAAATTTTATTTAAAATTGAATATTACGTAAAGATTGATTCCTTAAAGCCAATTCCTTTCATATCATGGTACAATAAAAAGCGGTTAATAAGGGATTAAAACATGAATAATAACCCCATACGATCAAATGAATGTTGATTTCGTATGCTATAAATGTTGTAAACATGTGCTTTATTACTAAGGGACCGCTACGTACATTAAAGGAGCTATGTATAAAATATAAAAATGCTATATCATTATCAAAGTCAATTGTGCAATAGTAACAAGGTCTTATGTTTGTGTAGAATTTACTTTATGGATTTTTTAAAGATTTTTTAACATTTAGTATCTGAAAAGAAACACATAATTTACACATTATCAAATAAAGTCACAATACATATGACGTGGGCGCTACTAGACAAGTCTGGGGAACATGTTTAATGGTCAATCGATCAATCAATAAATTTGTATTGCATAAACATGTTTACATGTATGGCAAACGTCAATATAGGATTAAATATAAATATTTAGTCACTCGCACACATCTAGATCAAATTAATACATACAGAATAAATGCATTCATACTATATTTACTCCAAGATAATGTATGTACATTTACTCCCTCCCTCCCTCGGTGACGGAATGTATTTCCCTATGGGTGGTCTCCCAGTCATATGCAAAAAACTCACTTATGTCATAAAACGCTTTCCCCACTAAGAAGCGCTTTAAGCGAGTTTTAAATACGTTAGACGTTGGCATTTTGAATCGAGTTTGGCAGCTTGTTAATTATACGAACACCAGCCTGTGAGGGTAAGTGCTCATAGACCACCGTCCTATGACTGCCAGTTGGTAGAAAGGTTCATATGTTGTAAAGGAAGAGAACTGAGTGGCAGACTTAAAAGCTGAAAATCAGAACGACACTACGTGGTTCGGATTCCATGTAAATCTGTAGGTTCTTTTGTTGATCTTGCTATTGAGCTATTTCTTAGTCTCTGTTAACCTTAGTTAGTAACAATTACTACACTCGCTCATCTACAATCATCACCAACATTCGCCCCTCATATTCGCCCATATCTTCACGATCGACGTCTTAATAATGAATTTTACGAAAAAAAATAAATTGAAATAATCTTTGTCATAAGAAAATTATTAAAATGCATATAGGCTATATTTACTTGTATCGAACAAAAAGTGTTTAATAGTAAACAAAAACAAACCGGTAAAATCTTAACATAGTTATCATGAATGAAATCGTTGTATTTCGTTTTATTAACTGAAATACAACTATTTAAATTGATTTACTTTAATATAGGCAGATATGGGAGAAAATATTTTCAAATCATGTATCTGTGATCAGGGTACATTCTGTTATGCCTATCAGCAGCAGATATCACTATTCTAGACAAGGAAGAACTTCAGGCAGCAAAGAGCATGGGTTCCATTAATCTCAACATTGAAGGAAATTCAGAGACACAAAGGAAGTACTTCATTGTTTAATATTCCTTCACTAAGTACGTATTAGAGTTACATTAATAAATAGCTACCCTATAATACGTTCCGTTTCTACATATACGCATCATTTAGCATTAATAATTTTACAATAGTTTTACATTGTTAACTTCCTTATATCCTGGTGAACCATGCAACATCTTACTGGAACTTCCTTCCGAGAATTTTTCCAATCCATGGTGATTCCTTGACCTTTCTGCACATCCTCCGACCCACCGTAAAGACAAGGCGTGTCTCGTTCACTGATCATTTGACAAACAATCAGGCTAGTTTGGTTCTTTATCTGAAGCAACTTTGGGCCTTAGGGATGGTGGATAAGGGGGTTGTAGGGTGAGTTCTCTTCCCTTATTAAAAAAATTAAAAACTATGAAGATACGTATTTTTGAGGAAATTTATTAAACTCATACATTTAAATCCTAGATTGTATTAACAAACAATTGCGTTATTTTAAGTGAACTCATTCAGGAGTTTAAAATTAAACAGCTATAAAGTTTGTAGTCTTTATGTTTATTGAAAACCTTATGAATTTGTCATGGATGAGTTAAAAATAAATATATAGGAGATAAAATTTAGCTGTCAATTACTAATTAGAAATAAAAAATACTAAAAATACAACCATTTCTAAAACACACTCAAAGGTCTTGAGTTTGTTTTTAAGCACCAGATAATTAAAAACACTCCAATATTCTTTAAAAGTGTATATCCAATAAAAATTAATTACAGCCTATCGAAACAAAGTGTATATTATAATAAAGAAATACTATTTTGTAAGGAGTAATAATCACGTATTAACTCATATTTAATAAACAATTCAATGCTTTGATTGAAAATAAAAACGTTCGGAATTCGGCAAGTATATTTGCTGGCACAAATATGAATAAAGAAGTTTATTTAGTTAGCATATCAATTACCTTTTTAATTAGAGACTTTGTTTTTAATAAAAGAGGGACAGATGATACCTGTACTGTTGAGAACAACTCCAACTATTTACTCAAAATGGATTACAAATAGTAATTATTAGTAAAAAACAACATTGCTATTGACTATCAACAATCCTAAAAGGTGTTTTTTTTTTTTTTTTTTTTTTTTTTTTTTTTTTTTTTTTACATATTTGCTAGTTTAGTATTAGTAAATAAAGAAAGTACTATGTAATATTTGAAAAGGGCATACGTTTGTTTAAGATATTTTCAAATAATAGTGTATGGAAACATATTTTAACAGTGCTTGTTAATGTATACAATTTATACAATTTTCTTTTTGTACTCAAATAAAAACACATATTGAGACCTAAACAAACCCACATTTAACATGTCATCACATGTTAGAAAGATAATATCTAAATTCACCAGGACCAAAACAGGTATAAAAAGGGTGGTGGAGAAACATTCATATTTGACATTGTTCTGGCCTCACCCACCGTTATTTCAAATTCCATTATGTATTTCAAAATTAAATTTTAAAACATAATTGCTGTACTTTAAAGTTCAGAAATTATAAATTCTCTACTTAGCGTACAGAATATATTATCTCCACTTTCCTGAATGAAATGTGCAAAAAATAATCAGTTATAAAACAAATAAAAATGTATTACTATTGACTCAGAGTTATTACAAAATTAAAACCGAACCAACTTCTTATCCCCCGTAATATTTCACTCAGGTTTTCCGGCACAAAGCTTTCTCAAAATGTGTTTAATCTGGCTACACTTTACAATCTCCTCTGATGTTTGTGTTTCTTAATTAAAGTGCCCCATTGTAATACCATGCTGTGGAATGTTTATTGTATCACTAAGTACGTTAAAGGATACCATTTGAAATTTAACTTAAAACGGGGAGATTTTGAGGATCTTATGCCATTAAAAAATATAAATCCATTTTCAGACTTATTGCTTTTAATACATTTATATTTAATTTGACGAAATAGTATTTGCTAAACGGCAACACTGCCTTAGCACCAAACAGTAAACCATAATTTTGTACCTGGGCTACACAATTTACAAAATAACCTCAATAGTATTATTTCACTAAGTAATGAAGTGAATAAATTGCCTTTAAATGTGTTATTGCAGATAAAGTGAAAATATATGTCCGAGTGTGTGTGTGTTTATGCATGGGTTTATAACTCCTTCAGAATCGTATGTATACAAGCATGGAATGCCTATTCACATTCATTTTACACAAAAATGACAGTGATATTAAAATATCAATATTTTTAATTTTTTCTTGTTAATAATATATCGTTATTTGAAGACTAACATGAACAAAGTATGTCGTGTTAATTAGCCTAGTACTTATTCCTAGAATCTCCCAATGTGAAGTTATTCTTCACTTTGAGTATACATATTATCAGGTTAAGTGGAAGAAAGGACTGATAAGTCCTAACTTCGCCTGAAAATAAAGACGTTTTTCATTTCATTTCATTTTTTCATTTCATTTCATTTCATTTCATTTCATTTCATTTCATTTCATTTTCATATTTTGTCTTCTGCTGATATATTTTAATTTATAGAAATATTTTTATTTATTTAAATACACAGCCTGATGTACAGTAATTAGTTTGAATAATGTAGGTCTTTTGAATGGCATTGTAAATACTTCTATAAGTATTATACATTAAATACATATCTCCATTAGTGCAGTCAAATTTCATGTATGTATAATGTTGACCATCAAGACGAATATATGTTTTACCCGAAAGAAAATGTATTCAACGCGAAGGTTATTTACATCAATTATGGGTTATGTTATATGAGCTAGACGGATGGGGAATTTTTAGTTTCAATCGAGTATAGTTATGTGAATGTTCCCATCAAAACGTACGGTATACAATTTTGTTGAAGTGAATGTATCTGTATTTACCGGGTGTTCAAAGAGTCTGGAATCACCTTAATATTTTACTATGCATTATTAATAAACACAGAATAATGAAACTCTAAGGCTACGTCCTAACTGTGGTTACTGACTTTTTGGCCACCTTAACTGTCCTTTATCGATTTGAGGGAACGTCCAATGGATGAAGTCTAAAAAATCTTAAATATAGGCATAGGTTGAGTTATACCTCAATTTAAAGGTCATAGTAATAGGAACACATCGCTGCAACCCCGACTCAAAAAGGACCATTCGTTTGGAAATAGCAGCCTATCAAAATTCCAATGAGCCCAAACTTTTAGAGGCTTTTATTTCCAAACTAATATGCCTTTTTCAGTTGTGATTTCGGCAATGTGTTTCTGTAACAATGGCATTTAAAATGAGTTATAACTTGACCTATGCTTATATTTAAGATTTTTCAGAATTCTTCCACAGTACGTCCCCCAAAACGAAAAAGGACAGTTAAAACGGCCAAAAAGTGAGTAATTACAGTGAAGACGTAATCCTTGAGTTTCATTGTTTTGCATTGATTAATAAAATAAATATTAAGTATTAAGGGAGTTCCAGACTTTTTGAACACCCGGTACAACCAAATATGTGGGAATGTTTTTTGACAAGTCAGTGCCACATTAATGTCACATTGATTTCGCTGACACATCACTAACCATCACTGAAGTGAAAGTTGACACGTTGATACTGCGTCATTAAAGTTTCACTGACACATCAATGTTTCCTAAAAGTGATCAACATACGACGTACCCACAGTGTCTATATTACTCCAGCAATGTGGTATAACTGAACGAGATGAGGAAAATTGGTTCAAATTATATATTGAAACTAACCCAGGGACCTGTCCGCTAACTGGAGTGCAATATTTGCACCTCATTATTAAAAGGTAGAAAAAAATATGAAAACGCTTTCACAACTTTTTTATGACTTCACTTGTAAAGTTAAATCTTGTACATAATTGTTACATTTATTTGAACTTACTTTTCGACTTAATTAGTGACATTTCCCTTTTCAGGGGGGCGGCCCGCGAGGCGATTATCGATCATCTTCAATGTTAGCCTAGGTCTAATTTAGTAATATATGAAAGATATATAAACAAAAATTAATTGCCGCAAACCGGACTTCAAAAGGTTTATACTTTCCAGACTAACTGTCATTTGAATTCCAAAGTAACTAATTTGAACAATATTATTTCTCCGCGATTCATCGGTTTTAAGCAAATTATTCTGATCAAAAATTACACTTTATGTAACACAATTATTTAAAAATAATTAAATTATCAAATTATCAATGGATAAAAAAACCATTTTACAATTGAAGTCATACAGAAGTTGAGAAAGCGTTTTTATATTTTTCCCCCATCTTGTACCTACACCTTAAAGATTTAATTATTATAAATGATGTAGGATCTCAAAGCCAAGACTGTGTTTATATGCCAGTACTTTGTAGAATACAGTGTTTTAGATATTTTGAGATGATCACTATTTTACTTGGAAGGAAGGTAGAATCAAGATAAAGTTCAACAGAACTTGCCAAAGAAAAGTCATTAAGACAATGATCTAAGGTTGTGAAGAACCGCGGGACTCTCATTAAAGTTTCAACAGTAATCAAAATCCTGCGGCGCTTTGATAGTTTTCCTCAATCTTTCTTGTTTTTGTTTTGGAAAGTATTTCCATATTAATGAGCTTGAAATCTCTAAATGCAGAATTAATATATTCCCAAAGTACTATATTTTAATTAAAGGCTAGTTGCAAAGAGGAAGCTCACATACTATCTAATGCTAATTTGTTTCATTTTGTGTTTTATTTTATGGACTATGTATAAATATTTCAACGTCCATAATTGTTATTCTTAGAACTGTTAGTTGTATTAAATCTTAATAGTTTTCATATTTATAGCACTTCATGTTAGTGAAATAATAGATAACCAACAAGCAACGTTTTTATACAATTAAGATTATTATTATTTAAAATCACATAAAAACGTTGATTCTAGGCAACAACTACATTTAATTAAAATTTCTACTTCATAATAGACACATTTTTGTATTAATCTATATCAAAATTTATATGATTTATACTTTTTTGCGTATATTTAAACAAGCCCTAAGGTGTTTTATCGTTACTTTATATCTTCCGGTTAAAAGCTTCGAGGAGAGCATTTGATTTATAATACGTTACAAATATTCTATACAAAGGAATTATCTTCTGTCTCAGCTTTTTCAAGAGTTGTTGAGACAGGATATGATTTGTTAAAAGGATTTTTGAATATAAAATCAAATTAAATAATTCATACAAAGAACCGGTCTTAACTTCTCATAGGAGTACATTCCACTGGATTTAACATTTCAAAACAGCACGCTATCTCCAGCTATCATGAGGAATTTTACACAACTACTGAATTTACACAACGCCCCAGAGAAAAAAGAGTTCACATACAGAAGTAGGCTAAATATGGGTCGAGTAGTTATTTCTCGAAAGTTTTCCATCAGGATGGTAGAGCCAGCTCCTTGTCAGTTCCTCTCTTTATTCCTCCCAAATCGTCAAGGATAAACGTACAATTACTAAAGGTACATAAGTGTAATTTTAAAACGAGAATATAAAATACAAAAAGATGTACACTCATTCGTCACGAAATCTCCGGAACCACCGAACAGATTTTGAGGTCATTTGAAAGGAATTTAGCTTTAGTACCATAGAGGCCGACTAAGGAAGAATATCTCAGATTCCGTTCCTCAATGTTAGAAACAGCCCAACTTTAATTATTGTTCCATAAAAGTAAGATTGAATTTGTTCTATAAAAAAAGTAATCATTTATTAAAATAGTTAATTTCAAACAACCTATAAAAAACACACACACATACACACAAACATGACACAAGAGCTTAGCTACTTGGGTTTACATTGTGAAATGTTTAAGGTAATATAATTGATTTTATAATCAAGAGTAATATCTACAACTCTGACATTATTGAGGCCCCCCCAAAGCGGTTTTATCAAGTGGTTTTATCAAGTCAATATTGTGATTGATCCATTAGATAAACATTTTTAATTTTTACCAATTTTGTTTCGGTGCTGAAAATTTACTTTTTTACTTCATATACCAGTTAATTTGGCTTTTTTATTTCCCCCATATTCTCTAATTATAGTTCGTGTTGTCCAGTTGAGAAAGTACGTCCATTATATCAAGTCTAATATACTTTGTTTTTTAAATTTGTTAATGATGGAGTATCAGATGAGGGAGACAAAGGTAGTTGGACATTTGCCATCATTACGTGAAAAGTAACAATCACGACGTTTCGATTTGGTAAAACCCAAACCTTTTTTAAGTGCTAAAAACTAAATTACATCTACACAAACATGTTATAAAACTACGTTCTTAAACTAATAGACTTATCTACTTTAATAATTATCTACATTTTAACCGAGATCCTAGAATGGAGTACAACAAAATGAACTTCTACTAGTACTAGTACTGTAGAACTTCTACGGTAGAAGTTCATTTTGTTGTACTCCATTCTAGGATCTAGGTTAAAATGTAGATAATTATTAAAGTATAAGAATAAGAATATATTTATTTTCTCGAAATATACACATAAAATACATATAATTACATTTAAACATAAAAAGGTTTCTTCTTAATTCTCTGTTAACAAAATAAAACTTATACTACTAGAACAAAACCTTTCATAAATTACATATTTCAAGAAAATACTAGGACCTCCTAAGGCAATGCCTGTTTAAGAGGTTCCTTCTTTTCAAATAAATTTTAATATGCGCATGAGCAAATAATATTAATTTAAAATAAAAAATCCCAATTCTTCAAAATATAAACACTAATATAAAAACATAAATAGCTTAAACCTTAACTCTAAATTTAATGTTATCCTAACCCTAACAGTATAGCTATATAATACAATAATAGGAACAAAATAAAAACGAAACAATTTATGACTAACCAAATATGTATACTTTACTATGTTATCTGAAATAAATATATGATACAGTGAATAAGTATTTACAAGGTATTCAAATTTATACGATTATAAATGAATAATAAAAATATGTTTGAAAGTGTATTGCTTTAAACTTGAATATTTACAAGGTAATCTATACTTTCTTGCTTTAATAACCAATTTTTTACTTTGTTGGAAAATAATTTTATATTTTTCAAATTTTGCAGAACAATTGGTATTGAGTTAAACATTTTTGGTCCCAGAAATAAATAACTTTTTGTATAGAAAGTGTGATTTGGTTTGGGAACCATAAATACATCCTTTTTTCTTAGCTTAATTTTATGTATTTCGACAATTTCAGGCAAATTTCTCTTCAATACATAGTACATTTTTAAAACTTTATGAACAAACATATATTTTAATGGTAATATCTGTTGTTTTAAAAATAAATGATATGATGCTTCCATTGTTGCTTTCTTACAAATTATTCGAATAAACTTTTTTTCTTGTATAAATATGTGCCTAATATTTGATTCATAAGTCCCACCCCAGCAAAAGAGCCCGTAATCTATTCTACTATGTACAAGGGAAAAATATATTACCCTCAATGTTTGTTCACTACAGATATTTTTTAAGAAATAAAAATATCTTAACGTTTTATTAAGTTTATTTTTTAAATCTTGAACATGCACTTTCCAATTAAGCTCTTCATCAAGAAAAATTCCCAAATATTTAATATTGTCTGTCTGCCCAATAACAGCACACTCCGTACAGCATGTCTTACTACATATGCATTTTGTACAATTGTATATAATTTCATTTGTAAAGAAGACTCTTTGTCTTAAACTGAAATTGATAAATTTTGTTTTTTCCGGACTTAACAACATATGGTTGTCAGAGAACCACCACTGTAGTGCTTGAAAAAAAAGTAGATAAGTCTATTAGTTTAAGAACGTAGTTTTATAACATGTTTTTGTAGATGTAATTTAGTTTTTAGCACTTGAAAAAGGTTTGGGTTTTACCAAATCGAAACGTCGTGATTGTTACTTTTCACGTAATGATGGCAAATGTCCAACTACCTTTCTCCCTCAAAGTCTAATATAGTTCGATAGGTCTCTGTACTTACCCGCCTACCTATAAACACGACTAAAGATCAAACAAAGGAATACAATCAAGCAATATACTATTTTTGTTTTTGTCTGTGAGGTGCTGTGGGAAAAAAGCACTTTCCCAGCAATCCTAAGACCGCTCAGTGCATAGACCTTAAACCTGATTATGATAAATTATAACATACATCAATTAAGCAACGAGGAATTACCTCCTGGACACTCTTATTTTTATCTATGTCAAACCCTAAGACCCAATATTTAGGGGACCAACGGACTTCAAATTGTTAAGAAGTTATGAGTAATCCCTTGATTGATTGGGTAGGATTCAACGCTGTCAATTTTGAAACACCATAAGTTTTTATTTTTATGTCACAAAATAGCTTATATAAAAAACTAATCGACGGTCATAATCCCCATTTGCCCCTCCCCACTAATTTCCAATTTTTACCACATTTATGAAGTTTCCCTTGCCAGTGCAATACTTAAAACTGTCTAATCTGAACAATTTAAGTGATTGTTCCTCAGGAGATCTGTCTGCCACACACTTACAGGCAGCCACCCGGAAACACCAAGTAAAGAAGAAGAAAAACCACGAGCTGTGCACACGTGATCTACAGCAACGCACATTATATTTAGCTAAGAAGTTATAAAAAAAGTTACGGAATCGGCACATTTGTAAAATGTCTTTCTTATCTAATTTTTGTTAACTATACTTCTAATACTAATAATTTTATTTAAATAAGAATTAAAGGTCTATGATGAGATAGTAAAAATCATTTTAAATTGTATTTAATCATTAATTTGTAATAGTTTAAGATACAAATTTAAAATAGAAAACGTCCAAAATAATAAGGGCAGCATATTTAGTTCATGAGTAATGTCTTAAAGTTTACCTAGATTCTTCGTAAATCGGTAAAACTGATATGTCATAAGAATGATAAAATATTATTCAAAAGTATCACATAGGATTTAGTTGAAAAGTATTTTTTTTTTTTTTTTTTTTTTTTTTTTTATTTCTAACCATACTCTCTTTAATAAACCTGATGTACAGCATGTGATTTAATATTTTCAACCTAGTAATTAGAAAATTGAATTTTGAATGGCAGCTTAAAATCGTATACTTACATAAGATAATTTCGAAAGAAATTCAAAGATGTGGAATAGAAGTAGCACAAAAACACTAAGTACACTGAATTATATTATATGTTCAACACTGTGATGCTCCAGAATGTTCACTGATTGTTGGATTCGAGTAAATGTGTCAACACATTAATCGATTCTCGGACAAACATCATTAAAAAACCCAAATCAAAAACCTCTTCTTAGTAGATGTTGGCATTCAGTGTTTGATTACGTAAAACAAATACTACGATATATAGAATTTATTATTTAAACGTATTCTGATTTAAAGCTGTAAGTGTTCACAAGCACTGTGAAAGGCATGAGATAGTAGTTCAGACTGGACCTCCTGCAACCTTTTTCCACTTTGGTATAATTTTTAGTTTGGCGAAGAATTGTAAAGCCTATAACCAGTACTGAGCTAGGAAGTTAATATTGTTAGTACTACAAAATAGTTTATTTTAATTGTCTATATCATAAAACTACGTGTTGTAAGGCTTATCAGTTTTTGACAGGCACTAATTTATCTTAAAGAAAGTCTGTTACTAGGCCAATCCCAAGTGAGTGTCCTTGACGGCTCATGACAATGTTTAGAAGAAAGTAACAGGCCGTTGACCTTCAACTCTCTCGCCTGCAAGTCTGCAATAGCTCTGAGATCGTAAATACTTAATTTTGTATAAAAGTGTAGGTATATTTTATTTACTAGTGTATTTTGGGGTTGATGTGGTGGGCTACAGTAATCGGGATACGTATCGACCCCCCCCCCCCCACATACAGCTATACACAAACAGTAGTATTGACCCACTTACCTACCCTTACACGTACAGTGGTATTGGCCTACCTGCCCACCCAAACCCGTAGAGTTCTCTAGTATTTATGGCGAGTATCAAATACGTAGTAGTTATACAGCTAGTACATATTAATACGTATTTAATACTCGCTGTAAAATTAAATACGTATTCAAGAGTAAAAAACACACATGAACTTTGACCCTCCCACCCAGTCACAAACAGTGGATTGACCCTCCCATCAAACCACACACATACAGTGATTTTGACCCTCCCTTCCACACACCCACCCACGATAAGTGGTTTGACCCCTCACTTGGGTCCTTACGAGTTTTGTAATTAATCGTAAGGATTGGAGCTGTATCAACCTAATAGCTTTGTATTGGTGTTGTTGAACTGAATCATCGTTATATATAGTTGGGTAATGTTATATATGTTGCATTTAACAAAATAATTTCAAATAATTATATAGATATCATACATTTTCTTTTCAATAACTATATAAATAGGATAAATAGGTAAATTTTTACCTGATGTAACTTCAACGGTCATTCCTTTACAATAGAAAAAGATTATAAAATAACTTTGTTTTTTATTTAGGGGTAAATATAAAATTATACTTCGATAATTAGCTGCAAATATGAATGCTTAAATTGTTCATAAAGATCTATGTAACTTCTGAATGTAAATTTATTAGACCGTTGTTCAGGCCAATGCCACTAATGAGCAAATAAATGGGTGGAGTGGAGACAAATTAAAGTTAAGAATTTTTGTGTGATTAACAAATCCTAGGTCTTTGGGGCTCGACCACGTCACTGGGCAATGTTTGTACATAGCCCAGTGATGCGGTCGAGCCCCGAAGATCAAGAATTTGTCAGTGATAGTGACGACCATGGAAGCCTATCCATGAAGAATTTTTATGTGCTTTCATAATATGACAATTGATAGGTACGCGTGTTTTTATAAAAATTTACGTGATAACGAACCACTTTTATGGAATTATTTTCAGTGCTAAAAGCAAATTTAAAGACTCAGTCGAATGTGGAAAAAGAAACCGTCTTCCAAAATACAGAAAAGAAGTCTGATTTTTTGGTCAAGAAAACAACGCAGTATTTTTCATTACTGGTGAAACTGTATTAAGGATCCGTAGTTTTCCAAAATCATAGATCATTGTTTTAATGACTTTTCTTTTTTTAATAATTTATGTTCTATTTACCTCCTATTATTCCTCCAAAGTTAGTACTGCTTATCTAAAAATGTATCGTAATTTTACATGATAATTTTGTTATGTCATATCAATATAATTTGAACTTTTTAAAACGTTTTATACTCACAAAATGTTAAGTGCCTGACCTTTTCTCAAAAAAGGGCTAGCCCGATTAAAATCTAACTTCATAAAAATTGCTCTACACTCCAAAAGCTTTGAGTATAATCCCACAGTAATGCTGGGAGACAATATATTGAAGGAACTTTGCAAAGCAAAATTCCGTGCAATATACCTGGATAACATTTTGACATTAGTCATAGTCATCTGGAGCAACTATATACTCATATCAACGTAGTTTGTAGTAATTTAGCATTTTCTTTTTCAATTTTGAGTAAAATTCTGCCCAATTATGGTAACTTGTCGATGATGTATTATGAGTTCCACACACGTTTTCTATGGATATTTTATAGGAATCTTGTACAAATTACCAATTTTTTTAGGTATTTAGGTTATAAAAACAAGCTATTTGTATAATCACTCAAATTAATTTTGGAGATTCGTGCAAACCCTTACAGGCCTAGAAGCAACTATATATTCTCGACAATGTAACAATGTTTTAATAATATAAAAATGTTCTACAATTCGGACTGCTTTTTTATCTTGTTTATAATTCAATCAATGATTGTTTATCAAGCAATGATAATGTTTGGAAATTCCACAAGAATTCGTTTCCAAAAACTTAAGTTATAAGAAATAATACGGTACCATAATTATAAAATAATTTATATAAAAAATTTAAATATCCGCCCATAAATCATATATAACTATTGAAAAAGTAAAAACTTAGGGGAAAAGAATAAAAAAAAATATTAAATTCTAGAATAGAACTTATTTGTACATCATTATTTTCCAGGTTGGCTAACAAAAAAATTTATTTAATAAGAAAAGAACCTACAGTACTTTGAATTTACATAACATTGTTTTCTAAGAGTAAAATTACAAGTTATTTTCAAGAACTATGTTGTTGTTTTCTTTATAACAATATTGTTTATAATTTTAAGTAAATTGTTTATTTATATAAATCTAATAAAGTGTTTAATATATGTTAATAAGTCAGTTTATAGTTAAATTAAAATGTATGTGACCTCTTTTTTAATTTTAAACCAACGTTGTCATTTAATGTCAAGGTACTATTGTAGAACAGACACATTTTGAGATGAGATCAAAAATGTTTTATTTTGTAAAATTACCCTAATTTACACTTTGCTACTCCACAAAGAGGGAAATTGTCACGTTTTAAGATTTAACTCCAATTACCAAATTATGCTTGATTAGATGCCTTATGTAACAATCGGTATACAATATTTGCTTAAACATCTAGGGAAGTTTAATTAATTTGGTGCACAGCTGTGGAACAACTTGGGGTTAGATTTCAGCAAATTGCTGTAATCAGGGTGGTTCTCCGAACTGGTGAGCTCTGAAATGGATCACTCAGCAAGTCTACACTTCTTGCAAATTACAAAGGCTTTAATCAAGATAGCAAAAATCCTTTTAACGATCGTATGAATATTATTAAAATTTTAACAAACATAAGCACATAAGTTTGTAGAATATGATAAAAATGAATAAATATTCTTTCAGTTTCAATGCTGTGCCAGCTACGTAAAGAGTGTTAAGTCCAAAAACATAGTTTTGAGATATTCACGTTTGAAGTTTTCAGTAAATCTGAAACCTACACTTTTCAACAGTTTGTGGACATTTTACTCCTACAGACCTCCTATTTTCATTAAAATATTAGTTTGTGTATTACCTTAAAAGTTACTATACTTCAAAATAACATGACAATATTTCTTATATTAGAAAAAAATGTTCTTGTAACGTAGACTAGTGGTCATTGCAAAAGT
Organism: Stictocephala bisonia; assembly: GCA_035578905.1. NCBI lineage: Eukaryota > Metazoa > Arthropoda > Insecta > Hemiptera > Membracidae > Stictocephala > Stictocephala bisonia. The sequence continues at coordinate 143,921 of JAQJVL010000339.1, read as the reverse complement.
GGTTTCATTACATCTCTTTTTAAAACTTATACATTGAATTGGTTGATTGGGGTCCAAGGAAGTTTTGTAGAAAATGATTCCAGGTTCACTTTTTAGGTACTTCAACCACTGCACATTCCTCCAATTGAAACTGTTTCTTACAACATCTTGCTTGCACTGCTGGAGATCACTTTTGAAAAGCTTAGCAAAGTCAAAAAGTCTTCTTCATTCATATCCTTTACAATAAAAGGATGCTTTGATCTGGTACTTCGTATAAGCTGGCTCCAATCGTGGGGGTGGTGAATGTTTCCGTGAAAGGTTTTTTTACGTTTTTCAATTAGAGCGTGAGATGTGTCACACTCCATGTGCGTATGCCCAGGTATCAAAAATTTATGGTTGATTTCTTTTAGTCCTGGCGAATTTTGTAGGGCCACCATGCACATAGCAGCTACGTGTGTGTTTTTGTTCTGGCCCCCACATGTATCTGTGTACATTGTCAAACATGTCACATCAGGTTTTGTAGCTTCCGAAATGAACGAATAGATACATGAACCAACTTCATTGGCACCTCTACCAGCTATACCTTCATGCCAAAGGTAGCAGTAAGTTAAGCCTTCAGTGCAGTCGTAGACTGTTAGGTTGAAAGTCCAAAGTTGGCGTTTATAGAAAGCCACAGAATTGTGAACTAGAGGAGTTGGCAGGCATTGCTGCAAATCAAATGTCACTGTTTTAGTGGTATGGTCAACTTTTGATTTTTCTTTATCTAACTTTTTAGATTCATATGCAAACTCTGCATCTTCCAGGTGAAAATTTTTTTCTTTTAAATATGCCCCTTTTTCATCTTCCGAAGAAAATTTTATTTGCATTTGTAGTCTGTCAAATTTTGAACAAGTGTCTATTTTGGGTTTTTTAATTTTCAAGTTCAAGTTATGGAACTTCCCACGAGTTTTTGTGAAACTCACTGGATTAGTACTGGCTTCGGGTAAAGTGGTTCTGTATTCTTCATACAATGTTGTTATTGTCAAAAATGGAGCGACAAACGTTTTACCACAATCTCGTCTCGAATAGTGGCTTTCGTAAGCTGGAATTTTAAGAAGAAAGTCACATACCTTGTCTTTGTCTTCTTGAGCTCATGTGGTTTTTTTGAAAATTTCCTCTAGCATCTGGTTGGATTAAGCCTGAAGAAGACACCCTTTTTTTATTAACTACAGTCTTCAGCATCCGTCAATTTTCACCAAATACTTTTAAGAAACAACTTTTACAAACAACTTCTTTGTTACCTTCAACTTCAACATGGTACTTGACGGTAGCCATTCTAACTTTATCACTGTCATCTTTCCTTTCTCTTTTTCTTTGAGGTTCAGATACCTCTATCAAGGCTGCTATGTAATTACATCATTTGTTGTAGTCATTCATTTTCCAGTAGTCTTCAAACACTGCTTCACGGACATTGTCTGGTATTTTTTCAGCACACTTGTTTCTGCATAAATCTAAACTTTCCGACTTTCTTGCTTTTACTACTTTTCCTTTGTTTGTTTTATACTTCAAACCTTGATTTCTTAAATTTTTTCTTTCATTTCTTACTTTTCGGCTTTCATTTTCAAACCTCTTTATCTCCTTTTCCACTTTTAGTAAGTGGAGTATCATTTATTTCTATAAAAGTCTCTTCAAGGCCTCCTTGATCGGACTGAATATCGCTAGCTTCTTCAGCTGCTCGAGGTAAATTTTTTTTCTTCAGTTGGTCGGTCTGTTTCTATAAACACCTTAGCCGGAAATAGTTCAGTGTAAGTCTTACTCACCATCTTTTTTCTTCTCTTACAAAAAAATTCTGTTTCATCTCCTGACAAATCCTCTATCTGGTCTTCGTCCAGATTGTAGTCTCTGTCTACATCTGAGTCATCAGAATTAAATAGATCCATAAGTTCAGGTGGCAGGCTTGGGGCAGGACTTGAGTCTGAAAAAATACAATAAAGTGTCTGTTAATTTTAGATTTACTTACTTATTTTAAGTGGATTTTTAAAAATTATTTCACTTAAAAAAATGTCATACTATAAATCTTTAATTTATAGCCTAATGATTAAAATTTAAATTAAATTGGAACTATTCAGATGGCAAAAAGTATACGACCACCACGTAGTACCGATAAACCTTGAGACTGTGAGCCTATCACGCTACCCCTGAGCCAAACGTGCATGTTGTAAAAGTTCAACAATAGACAATGTAGACTTATACAATGCAAAATAATACGAATAATGGGGGAATTCCATTACATTAGACAAACTACTCTTTACGTACAGTACAGTAAATACTATATACGAATTTGAAAAGAAAACAATGAAACAAATGTTTTAATGATAACTTCAATGAAAATTTTACTTTATACTGCCTAATTTCTGAACAATTAACTGGTTGTTTATTGTACAAAAAAGAGTCATCAGCAATTTAATTATTTTACATTTATAATAACAAAATACTTACCTTTGCTTTCTTTATCTGGTTTGAAGTTGTCATCTGTGCTTTTACCTGCACCACACATTTCCAAAATCCGCTTAGATCTTGATGACATGATGGTAAACTAAATTGTACACTACAGTTCACATTAACCAACAAACTATCAGGTTATGATGATTATTATGTGCTTGTTTTCCAGAGTATGGTCAATACAACTACTGAAAATTAAATCAGTCAAATCAGGCTTTAAGCAGTGTAAAGTGTGTTAACTTAATAAATCTTTAGTGAAGAGTGTGTTAAGTCACAAATTGCTTGGACTTAACACACTAAACACAAATAGACCTTAAGCAGTATAGTTTGAGTAAAATGTGACCATGGACTAAACACACTTTACACAATCAATATTGTTCACTTTTTACTTATACCATTGGCGCACAAGTGAATAACCTGTTTATTATGTGAAATTGGACTTATCACCCTATACACAAACGTAGATATCATTGTTCTGCATGCGGGTGTAGCAATAACTTATGTTGACCAATTTTGGACCTAACACTCTTTACGCAGCTGGCACAGGTCATTGCCAACCATTTTTTTCGATTTTACGTTCGCAATATATTTTGGTTTAAATAGAAAAAGTAAGTAATGTGTAAAACATTATATTTGTAAGCTAATTCGTTTTTAATCGTTGAATAATCAGTGGACAATTTATAGTAACTAATAACGTATAGCTATTAGAATTGTCCCTATGATTTCCTTACGAATCATGTGGCCTAAGCTCGGTAAATATATTTTTACCGAATATATTACAGAAGTTTTCGTAATTTTTCCTCTTATATTGTAATAAATATATATTGTAAGAAACAGTTTTGTGCCGTTGAGTAACGTTAAGTTTCTTGTATTTACTAAGTGTTTATGTTCTTATGTATTGTCTCTCTTTTTCAGAGCTTTTTTATAGTTTAAGTTAAATTGTTATATTTTGTCAGTGGTTGATTTATTTTGCATAGTATTGCATACATTACATATGATCTATAATTATATAACCATCATTTTCATTCAAAATATAGTTTTCATTACAACACGGTTTTTATAATAGAGTAATTATCCATATACAACTAATAAAACATTCCTTCCAAGTGACAACTGACAGACAACCTTTACCAATTTAGTGTGGTAGCTGATGGCAGATCACAAATTCGTGAAGGTCCAAATACCAAGTTTATTGCTCATTTAGAACTAACCAGGGGGTACGTAAAGATAATATTTGCTGTAGACGTGAACAGCATCATACCCCTGGTCGACTGCTTTGCTACTGGTTTATTCGGATGCTGGATGCAGCGCTCTCGTATGGTTAAATAGCGCACATACTAAAGCGATTTATGTCCAACTTAATGGAGCCATGAAAGCTATTGAAGGAATTTGAAGTACTCTAATAGCAACTTCACTGCCTTGGCTCCCTGTGCTGTGTAGTATAGCTCCTTCAGGGATAAGACGTCAGGAGGCACTACTTAAAGAATTCAATAAGAATCTAAAGCTCCTCAACTCCGCATTACACAGGATTTCCCACGTAATTATTGTCTCTCAATATCACGAAACACACCCCTACGTACTCCAGTTGAGCAGATCGAATTTCACGCCCAATACTAGCTGTGCCATAGCGTGGAGCAGTTTTGATGGATGAAATAATGTCCCTATTAACCATCCGTCATTACCTGTAGTCGGGATGAATCTCCTTCCTAGAGAGGGGAGGACACTGTTGAATCGATTTCGAACTGGAAGGGCAGATATAATTACTGGAAAAACAAATGGGGATTGAAATTTTATTGACATGTTGAGTCACGTGATTGCAGGGAGTGAATCCAAACAATGGATCACATAGTTTCAGAGTGCTCCTTGTTTTACTGAGGGATTAGCTAGTATAAATAGAACCAGGTTTTAAGTGGCTTGATAGATTGGATTTAGCTTTGTGTCAGGAGATCACTTGATACTTTTATAAATATGCAATGAGCAATGATTTTTAGAGTTTTTTCCAAGTATATAACACAGCTTTTATATAATTTTAAATTCATATATGGTAGCTGACATAAAACCGTACGCTCTATATGTATCTTTACCACTACAACAATAACTCTAGTTTGATTTTAATTAGGCGCACCGAAAATGGCAGGTTGCCGCATATGGACTGCCAAAATTAGCATGGAACCAATAAGAGCAACTAAGGACCTATTCGTGTATATAGTCCTGACGCTCAGGTAACTGACAAACGTTGTGGCAGTTTTCTTCCTTGAACAACACCCGAGCCCAGTCCACCACCCCCAGCTGGTCAGACACTTTCAGAATGTCCAAGGCCATGCAACTATTCAGCAGATGCCAGTATTTAGAAGACTAAACACTTACGAGAACACGAGTCATTAGTTGGCTGTAGGAATGGTCAATCAAAGCCAACAATCATAACTTAAATGTGTTTAATTAAAAATGTAGTCGTACATCTAATTCTGTTTTTGCCGATTATTTTGTAAATAAGTTTTAATGTAGAAATTTACAAATAAATATAGCATTAGTAATGACTCTAATACATGCACCGTTAGTAGGCTCTTAGGGTAGTTACAAGATGGGCTTGCTATTGCCAAAGACTGTTGTACTATGAGAATTATGAACTGAATCTGTAACAAAATAAAGTATAAATGAAAAATATATAGTATATAAAATGATTGATCTTATCGTGATTATATTTGTACTGTTTGAGATATGGCCTAGATTATTCCCTTATTGTTCCAAAGTAAATTTATTGATACAAATAATACCCAGCGAATCAAACAACAACAAAAAGTATTTAAACACATTGAAAATTACATAATACATAGATGACTATGAAATACTTTATTAATTATTCGTATTTCTTAATAGTAACTTATAAATAACAGTGTTCAGGCAATGTATCAAAATAATGATTAATAAATTCATTTTTAATAATTAATTCTGTAACTTGGCCATTTTAAGTAATAGAATAAACTGAAGAGCGTGTGATGTATTACTTTAAAAAATAATGAGGTTCTATATTAATAGTTTTATTATTAATAATAAAATCATTCTTTATGAGTCATGAATTATCGCACCTTCTGTATAGATCTCATTCAATATTATTCTTGAAGGAATTTGAGAAGAATACAACATGTTATTTTTTTTAATTATAACTATTATTAAGTGATACAAAACAAATGTATACACATTTGAATCTAAATTAACAAATAAAAGGGCATATTTCTTTAATTAAAGACTTGCCAGCTGAACCTTTGTTACACCTTTATTTTTATGTAGTAAGCAACATAACATAAGGAGACAGCAGAGTAGACTAACAGCCTAGTTATATCAACTCGCTTATAAGTAGGTAGTAAATTTTACTGTTATGAACTGATTTCCATAATTATAACTAATAAAAATAACTAACCAGCAAGGTTCCATCCTGTTGATACGTCCATTTAATTTGAATCTTAATACTCTTGTATGTCAGAAAAGTTCTTTACTACTTCTAAACCTGTAAGCTTAAAAGTCAGTATTAACGGATCTATTGATTCTCATTTTTTATCTTATGTCAATCTCACTCATTTTGTTTTAAAACTAACGGCTCAGACTCATATACAAATTCTGGCTGTACCCTTTGTTAGGGCGATGAGGGCTACCAGCGGTTCCTTCATTGCAATATCTCTACCATAGCTTCCAGTGCTGAGCAACAAAGCTCCTCCAGATACAAGACGCAAAAAGGCACTGCTCAGCGAGTTCAAAAAGATCCTATCTACTTCGAAGATATCCCACCTTACGTTAGAAATGCACTGCGTTGGTGTGGTGGTTGGCATCATTGGAGCGAGGTTAATTGTGGAAAATAGCGTTCATTAAATCACATGAATTTTTCTTACTGTTAAACAGAGATTGTTGTATATTTTATTAGTTTTATTATATTAGTTAATGCTTTCCTTATTGTACTAACTTTCCAAGTCTAGACCGAGTAATTTTTCAAAACTGGAATAGAGCATTTGGAGAGAATCGCATAACCATTTTCAGTAAAATTACAACAACAACAAACACAAAATTTTTAATATTAAAATTGTTTTGCCTAAGAATTAGTACAAACCTTAGAATCTGATTTGTAATTATTTGTTTCGTTCAAAACCAGCTTAGTGTTCTCAAAACTTGTGCAAGAACGTAAACAAACCAAAATACATTTTTATTTAAAGCAATCGTTAAACATCACGTGATAAGTGGCTTTCATGGAACGTTACACAAAGTTCCACAGTATATTTACAACCTGTCACACTAATGGACAGTTGTTAGGTTTTACTTTCCATAAAGACTTAAGGTACTGTCACATGATAATAAGAGCCTATGTGCATTACAACCAGCAGCAGACAAAAAAAACTCATTAAAAATGTAACAGAGATAAATGTATCACTTTCTTACATTACGCACTGTAAATGTCAGATTATCTCCTGTAATATAACTACTACTAACATCCCAGGTTAGTGAAAACGTAACTGTCTACCAGCACTAGTTAATATTGGTAGATGAACAAACAGACAGCAAGGGATCCGTGAATATACTTGAAAGTAATGATAGGTGAGAAGGCTTTTTGGTGTTGTTTAACGAGTCCTTCAAATAAAAATGTAAGTCCAAGTAACCTTGAACTTCCCATTACCAAGACCTTGGAGTGGGCTGAACTGAAATTTGTAACTGAGTGTTTGCTGGCATACACAGTTTGAAACGGTTTACACTTTACCTATCGCTGAATGTCAAAGTGTTGCTGTTAAAAAGGCTCTAGGTCTCGCTCACTTTAATTACTGTGAGATCGTGATAAATAACTTGTCTGCCGAGCTCTCTGAGAGACTTCAACGTGCACAAATTTACTGCAGTAGATTTTTATGATTCAGCATTCTAGAAGAGATCATGTAATCCAATTCTGTGATCAACTATCTTTACTAAAAATAAAGGGGTTCTATGAATTTCACACAATGTCTTTCTTGCTTAAGGTATTGCACACGAAGTCTCCTAAATATATGTCTGATAACTTCAAGTTGTCTCAAACCAGTGCCCGTGAAACACGCAGGGATGCTTTGCTTCTTTGTTCATAATCATAGAACTTCAATTTTCAATAAATAATTTACAGTAAATTCTTGCCATCTGTGGATCCCCTTACGGTGGTATGAGGAACATGGTTAATTATCATCGCTTCAGGGCGGAGGTAAAAGTCTTCCTTCTGCAGGTCCGATGATGGCCGGTGGTGTTTGACGCACATCTGGTGGTAAAAGCCTTTCTCCTGCGGGTCTGATGATGGCCGGTGGTGTTTGGCGCCCATCTGGGGGTAAAAGCCTTTCTCCTGCGGGTCTGATGATGGCCGGTGGTGTTTGGCGCACATCTGGAGGTAAAAGCCTTTCTCCTGCGGGTCCGATGATGGCCGGTGGTGTTTGACGCACATCTGGAGGTAAAATCCTTTCTCCTGCAGGTCCGATGATGGCCGGTGGTGTTTGACGCACATCTGGAGGTAAAAGCCTTTCTCCTGCAGGTCCGATGATGGCCGGTGATGTTTGGCGCACATCTGGAGGATACGTATGAATGTCGTTTGTGAGATTTTTTAATTTTTACGATTTGCTATTGAGTTAATCAATGTGTAAATGATCGTGTCATCTAGTTGAAGAGAGTGTGTGAGAGTGTAAGAAGATTTTCATTTTTTCTAAGTCTGTTAATTTATTTCATATTTGTAATTACATACTTTATATACTTACTTTAATATACTTTGCAATATTATTTTCTTTAGGTATAATTAATAATTTTTTGTATTATATTAATTATAGTGACTTTCATAGATGTGTAACTATATTTCAAAACAAAACTGAAATTATTGTAACTATTTTTGAATCAGGTTAAGTGGAAGAAGGAACTTCTTAGTCCCAACTTCGCCTGATTAAATACAGACGTTTTTCATTTCATTTTGTGTTAAGTCCTTACTAAAATTTTAGAAATGCTAAGATGGTTTTGAACGAAACATATTTCAGGACAAATGTTAACCTCAATACTAGTCCTTAGGGAGCACATTATTATTATTATTATTATTATTTAAAACCTCGTTGCATTAGTTGACTTTTTTTTAAACAGGCATACGATTCTCTTAAAATGATCTCTTCCAGGTTGTTAAGTATTTGTCTGGACTTAAAAACTTAGCATTGATACAGAAAAACTATCTGTCTCTAGATCTAAATTAAATTTGATAGAGACATGATTTTTAAATTTTGAAATAAAACAGAAGTGCATGGAGATAATCTATCCAGATTACAAATTAGCTGTGTTTTGTAAAAAGTAAATCAGGAATAATAAAATTTAAAATAACAAGTATTAACCCATTAAACAACTATAAATAATATTAAAGTCGGTTTTCAAAAGGGTGATAGAAGATAATGCTGAAAATTCTACTCCAGACAGCTCCACGACTCAGTAACAAATTGAAGGCTAGATTCTGAGGCTAGACTTTTCCAAAAATAAGTGTTAACAACTTGACATATTTTAATATATCCATGATAAGTTAAATGTGACAAAGTTAAGAATCTTGGTCTTACTATGAACAGAACATTAAGTTGGACTGACCAAGTAACTGTGACATGTGGCAGAGTGTTTGGTGGTATCCACAGTTTGAAGCGGTATGCTTCCTGTTTCCCGTTCAATGTAAAAGGGCTAATATGAAGGCTAGAGTAGTGAATCTAATAGCTTCTATTGAAAAAAAATAAATAAAAACAAACACCGCTTTTCCGAAACCAGTTCCTAAAATTGTAAACACAAAGTTGAAATATATTGGTTAAAATATACAAGAATCAAAAAATAAAGTATTTATATTGGTTGATAAAATTAAAATCACTGTCAAAAAATTATAACTTCCTTCAAACCAACTAAAAGTAATACTTAGAACTATATCTAAATATATAAAAATCACACTCTTAAGCATAGTACATACTACGTTATATGCCTTTCAAAGTAGCTACTAAATTAAAAGTAGAAGAAATAATTGATTAAAAATTATTTTAACAATTTAAAATATTAATAAAATAAAATCTAAAGTACATGTGTCTTATTGTTTAAATAAATATCTTTCCAGGTTGTTGATATTCTTCAGATAATTCTAGATTTCATTACCATTGAACACCTGCTTCTCCATTGATTGAAGATCAGCAAATTGCCCACATTAACTATGTGGGAAATCATTAACTATGTGATCCATAGTTTGAATGTTGACTCCGCAATCACATGGCTGATCATTTGCAGTAGTTGCATCTTCCCAGCATGTTGTTGGATATCTTGCAAATTGAGGAGATTCGGAGTATATTGGATCTTCTTGATCTCACTGAGAAGTGTCTTTTTGCGTCTTGTATCCGGAGGAACTATGTTGCGTAGTACAGTTAATGGTAGGGAGATTGCGATGAGGGAGCCGCTGGTAGTCCTCATTACCTTAATATAGTAGTACAAGTATAATGTGCCTATGGATCTGAGCCGTTAGTTTTAAAACAAAAGATTGAGGTTTGCATAAAATAAAAAACGAGAATCATTAGGTCAATTAACACTGACTTTTAAACTTAAATTTTTAGAAGTAACAGAATTGCACTGAAATACAAAGATACAAATTCAATAGATGTATGAAAATAATGGTACCTTTCAGGTAAACAAAGCAAATTGTAGAAATTTATGAATGTTAAAATACTATAAGAGAACACCAAAAGAGCAGGTATAATACAAACTGAATGGAAACAATTTAAAATGGAAACACACTCTAGTGAAATATTTTGATCGGAAAATTGGACGTGACAAGAAAAAGACAACTTGAAAGAAATAGCCAATTGGTCATTCGGATAAAATAATATTAATTTAAATATAAACAAAATTCAACTTATCGAAACAACTTACTTCTCTAGCCAATGCGGTGGTCATATCACATTATCAAAAATATCTTAACCGTTAAAATGATCGAGTAATTTAGAACCAAATATCTAAAAACTATTTTTTGCTTTTTATTAGAAAGTTAAGGTAGAAATTAAATTTTTTTCAATCATGAGATTTCCAATAATGATGTATGAAGCTCCCACAAACTGAAGGAATTTTTATTAATTTCAAAAACTATCTTATGTGAGAAGTTTTACATTTTTGTAAGATCGCATTCATTTTGAGTTAAATCTTATTTTTAGGGTTACTTATTAATCTGCAGATGCTGTTAGTATCCAACATTGACTAGTATCCAAAATGTGTCAACGATTTCAATATGATTGTTTTAGTGTTACTTAAATTATTTAAACAAAAAAATATCTAATTAAAAACTTACAACTTGAATTCTGGTAAGATATTTTTTCCACCAAATTGACTTCTTGAAGGAAGGGTCGTAGGCAGTCAGGAAGTAGTAGAAGTACATCACTGAGTGAATGAAGGAGTTGATTGTTCCCATAAGTATAAGATTTCCTCCTGTCGAACGAAGTATTAAAAGTAATCAAATTAATAATATACATGAGCTAAACATATAGTAATATTAAATATACCTGAATATCGTCGTTATTGGTACTTCTACATCTAGGTAGGGAAAAATGGAATATTTTTATTTTTCTTTCTATCTTGTGCCGCCTTCATTCTTTATATCATCCATCAATTCTCTTTTTCGTCCTCTCTTTCTTCTTCTATCCACAATTCCTTCAATAACTCCCTCAATAAATACCCTTTTCTCATTTTTTGTCCCAGACAATTTATTTTTCTTCTCTATATATAGCTTTCACTATTTGCCTCGCATATCCTATTTTTCTTAATAATATTTCATTTGTCACCTGATGCCACATTTCATAGTCTTCCATAGCCACATTTCAACTGATTCTAATCCTCTTATGTCTTCTTTCTTAGTAATAATTCAGTTCCATAGAGCAACACTCCATAGTAACACCTATAGTAATATAGTAAATGATTTACTTTTCGTAAGCTACCCCTGTGGGAGAATCAGACCCAGCCACCATCAAGGGGGTGATGGAGGGAAAACCTACTTTACAGGGTATTTGTTGTATTAGTTTAATGTACTTTATGGACCAACATTAGGCACCTTAAATTTTGGCACTTATTGTACGGTGCTGTAATCCAGCTACTTGGGGACTAAATGTTGTAGAGATCGACTTTTCTATTCATCTTGGTCCTCTTAATTACCAACATGGCGCTCTTCAATGAATGTGATTAGTGTGAGTGTCCTGTCCAAACATCAATAACTGCCCCAGATAGGAATACTAAAATTAATGAATATGTATTCATTTATAATACGTAACCCAAAGGAATGCAGGCACTAGTCGATACACCAATAAACCGACCCTCTGCACCCATTGTGCAACAAATCATGGTTATTTTCGCACTAAAACGTAAAAATTTGAATTGTTCTGTAATAGGACATATTGGCATTAGTACTTATAAACATAGATTTTCAGAAAAGATGCATACCACTGCATATAATCAATAATCAAGATTTACAAAAAAAGGAGAGTCCACCTTTACCTTGGTTTTACAATGCATTCTTCATATATTTATAATTCTCAATCTGCTAGCATTTTAATATAATTAAAGAACACATTTTATTTTTTGTTTATTTTTTACTAAAACAACAGGGTGATTATTGTTATTAATACTCTTTAAATGAGGGACAATTAGGTAGTTTCGTGTTTGTGGAAATGTTTAAGAACTCCAGTTTAAGTATTGGTTTATAAATAATATTTTAGACAGTTGAGTATTAAACGTTCAAAGAAATTCCTTTTTTAACATTCTAAATTCATATATTGTTTACAATTTTTTCTTTCTATTTATAAAAAGTATTTACTTACGTGTTTTTGTCAATCTGTTCACTAGATAACTTGACTACGCGTTTCAAGTCAAAAGACTCATTATCAGGTCACTTGTTCTTCAAAACTCACTTAATATAAAGTTCACACATACAAAAACACATTATGTCACTCACCAACACAGTTCTTTGGCGATTGTGAGACATAACTGGAGTATACTTCAGTTATCCCCTTATTCAACTATATCATTGTTTTGATTAAGATCAGCTGTGACCATTGATTTTGTTTTCTAAATAAGAGGTTGAATAACATGTTGGATTCAAAATGTATCTTGTCATTGAGTAAATGAGGATTATTTTTAGACTTGAAAATTTCGTATTCTTCTAGTGTGTTTAATAGTTTACTTTTGTGGCAAAAATGAATTATCTGTACATTTTCATCTATTGATTGTAGAGAATTATTGGTATCAAGGAGGTGCTGATTTTAATCAAAACAATGATGTCGAAGGGGATAACTGAATAACTGTATACTTAATTATATGAAGTGAGTTTCCAGTTAATCTTAAGAAGAACAAGTGACCTGATGATGAATCTTTTGACTTGAAACGCGTAGTCAAGTTATCTAGAGGACAGATTGGCAAACACACGTAAGTAAAAATTTATCGTCTGTCCTCCGGGGCTAAAATGTTTAATTTTAATATAAAAGTAAGATAATTTACAAAATTAATTAATTTATATTGTTAATCTTATAATACAAACGCAGTATATATTACCAAAATAAGTTTAAATGTTTATACTGTTCACAATTCAAACATCAATGAGCTATAACAAGGTTTTTTTGGATCAGGAAGTTAGAGTATTTAAAAAACGTAATTGAGTATTACCCCTGAAAAACGTTTTTAGGGTATGGTTACAATAAAAGGTATACTAACGGGAAATAAACACTGTACTTACATAAGTAAAAAAAATATATACTCCTTACCTAGCAGTCAAAATAAATAATGCTTGCTAATCAAAGATTTTTCTTAGCGTCTCGCTAAAAACAATAAGTAATTTTCCCATGATGATATCTAATAAAAAGCTAGTTCTATCTGATTCCATTCTTTCAAAATATGTATTGCTTGGCATGAAGCATATATTTACTTCACTTGATGGTTCATTATAGTAGAAACTGAATATGTTCAACAAGACATGATAGGTGCAATACATAATAAACAGGAGTTACCTACAGTAACATGAAACTAAATGACTGACCTGGAGAATATTTGGTGATCAACCAGGCACCAAGTCCCATGTACATATGGTGGTAAACGTGAAGAAATGTTATTTGATGTTGGTTTTTCTTCAACACCATAAATACCTACGCAGAAGTGATTATTAAACAAAGAACAATTCATTAATTGAGGGGTAATTTGAGATATACTCGTATTTAATATTTCAAACATTCCTTTTTATAGTCTGATTCTTAATCATTCAGATAAAATGTTTAATAGCTTTACCCTATTTGTTGCTTTCTATTATTTGATAGTTTTTTGTTTTTTTTTAATTAAACGCAATTTAATTTTGAAAACTTTATTTATTTCTAGATTTGTCGTCAATGGCCTAGTTTGCACCAAAATGCATTTTCCATTTAATACTTTAATAGTTAAGTGTTTACTGATATTAAGATATAAGACTTATACTACTGGGCTAATATTTAGATTTAATATTTTATAGTTCATTATAAAAGTTATTAAAGCTACTAGATTATTTAAACATTATTAGAAAGATATACTTTTCTTTTAAACGTAGCTTTTCAACTTAATCTGACACATATTTCGATTATCTCCAAGTTTAAATGATTTTATATTTCTTGCAAAATGTACAATCCAGATGATAAAGCTTTGTAATGAAATTCAAAAACAACATTTATTTGTAAAAGCAAAATTTTATTACATTAGTTAATGTAGAATGGACATAATAATTTTAGCCACTAAGTTTTTTACATAAAAATGTATTGCATGAAATGTGTTTTAAGGTGACTTTTGTGACGACATTTCAATGCGATCACAGAAAAATGTATCTAACCAGGTGATATGATTTTAATTGTTTAATATTACTTTATCATGGTGAATTACTTTTGAAATGATTACATGTAAGTAAGAGTAGGCAAAAAAAGACAAAATGGTTTTATTCAGTAATTAATTATTCTGAAACTTAATTCAGTAACGTGTTTCTACCTTCAAATATATGTAATTAAAATAATCATAAACCCCTTAACAGTTTGATAGTTATAGCTAGTTAGTCATTGCATTTCCAACAGTTTTCTAAGGAAATTTTCTCAAATAAAAAAATGCTCACATTACCATCTGTTTATAGTTCCTCAAACATGGAACCTGAACTGACGTAACTAATTATAGATCATATATATTATGTTGTATATGACCAGAAGTATGGCGTAAAACATTCTCAAATGCTCAATCTAAACAATGACAATGTAAATTTTTTCTGAACGGTCGTTATAGAAGAAACACAATAGGAATAAATTGGCCATTGCTTTAAATCTGTGATTCAAATCAGTTAAATGGCTATAGGTGACATTGAGGTATTTTAATGTATCCGCACCTCCATATGATGGTACTATTAGAAAATATTCCTATCTGTGTTTATTTTTTTATTAATTTTTATTTTTAGTTTTATTTTAGCCATGTACACATCAATCAGCAACATTTATGACATTTATTTTTACGTATTGTTTTTACTAATTTTAATGAGTAAAAGCTAATGGGGACAAATAAATACACAGCAGAGGTATGATAGAAATCAACTTACTTCTAATAACTTTTATATTTTAACTTACTGTGTCAAGAAGATCAGTTAGCCTCGACCACATAAATAAATAGGATGCAAGTAGAACCTGAAATCAAAGTATCTTTTAAAATGTCAACTTTGATGAGATACTTTAAAAAAAAAAAAAAACATATTTTCCTGAGCAATATAAAAAAATGCCAAATTATGGATCAGTAGGTAATTAACACTCTACAAGAATGGGTGGGTGGGTGATACCTTTGTACAAACATGGTTGGGTAGTGATTACTCCTGCTACAAGTTTGTGAGCGTATATAGATGAGTCGTACAAGTAAAGGTGGGTGGGTCGTGTACTACCTCAGTACTAGTATGGGAGGGTGGGTCCTTTATTACCTCAGTGCAAATAAAGGTGGGTGGGTCCTGTATTACCTCAGTACAAGTATGGGAGGGTGGGTAGTTGAGTACCACCGTATAAGTAAGGAAGGGTACGTGTGTGAGTATTATCACAAAAGTGTAGATGGGTACCCAGCCACTCAACCAATGGACACTCACGACTCTTGGTCGTGTACTACCTCAGTACTAGTATGGGAGGGTGGGTCCTTTATTACCTCAGTGCAAATAAAGGTGGGTGGGTCCTGTATTACCTCAGTACAAGTATGGGAGGGTGGGTAGTTGAGTACCACCGTATAAGTAAGGAAGGGTACGTGTGTGAGTATTATCATAAAAGTGTAGATGGGTACCCAGCCACTCAACCAATGGACACTCACGACTCTTGGTCGTGTACTACCTCAGTACTAGTATGGGAGGGTGGGTCCTTTATTACCTCAGTGCAAATAAAGGTGGGTGGGTCCTGTATTACCTCAGTACAAGTATGGGAGGGTGGGTAGTTGAGTACCACCGTATAAGTTAGGAAGGGTACGTGTGTGAGTATTATCATAAAAGTGTAGATGGGTACCCAGCCACTCAACCAATGGACACTCACGACTCTTGGTGATCTCAACGGACTCATACAACTCACAGTG
Organism: Stictocephala bisonia; assembly: GCA_035578905.1. Classification (NCBI taxonomy): domain Eukaryota; kingdom Metazoa; phylum Arthropoda; class Insecta; order Hemiptera; family Membracidae; genus Stictocephala; species Stictocephala bisonia. The sequence continues at coordinate 127,856 of JAQJVL010000339.1, read as the reverse complement.
TTCACCCACCCACTCAATGGATACACATGACTCTTCATGATACCAACGGATACATAGCCTAAAACTTACAGTACCTATCCATCCCCGACGGACACACCATTAAGCCTTACGTATATGGGTTGGCTGGTGGGTTATCCCCACTGTATTGTATGGGTTGGTGGCTGAGTAGTTACTTGTAAAGGTGGGTGGTTTTGTCGTCACTTTACGTGTGTAAGGTGGGGGATGGCCCTAGGGATGTAAGATGAGTCCTCATCCATACTATGGATCAGGCAGATAATAGATCTGGATCTGACTGTCTATCTACTGGGTCAGTTTCACTCCTATTCCTCATCCTTACTATGGATCAGGCAGAGAATAGATCTGGATTTGACTGTCTATCTACTGGGTCAGTTTCACTCCTATTCCTCATCCTTACTATGGATCAGACAGAGAATAGATCTGGATCTGACTGTCTATCTACTGGGTCAGTTTCACTCCTATTCCTCATCCATACTATGGATCAGGCAGAGAATAGATCTGGATCTGACTGTCTATCTTCTGGGCCAGGTTCACTCCTGTTCCTCATCCTTACTATGGATCAGGCAGAGAATAGATCTGGATCTGACTGTCTATCTACTGGGTCAGGCTCACTCCTATTCCTCATCCATACTATGGATCAGACAGAGAATAGATCTGGATCTGACTGTCTATCTAGTGGGCCAGGTTCACTCCTGTTCCTCATCCGTACTATGGATCAGGCACAGAATAGATCTGGATCTGACTGTCTATCTACTGGGTCAGGCTCACTCCTATTCCTCATCCATACTATGGATCAGACAGAGAATAGATCTGGATCTGACTGTCTATCTAGTGGGCCAGGTTCACTCCTGTTCCTCATCCTTACTATGGATCAGGCAGAGAATAGATCTGGATCTGACTATCTATCTACTGGGTCAGGTTCACTCCTGTTCCTCATCCTTACTATGGATCAGGCAGAGAATAGATCTGGATCTGACTGTCTATCTAATGGGTCAGGTTCACTCCTGTTCCTCATCCTTACTATGGATCAGGCAGAGAATAGATCTGGATCTGACTATCTATCTACTGGGTCAGGTTCACTCCTGTTCCTCATCCTTACTATGGATCAGGCAGAGAATAGATCTGGATCTGACTGTCTATCTAATGGGTCAGGTTCACTCCTGTTCCTCATCCTTACTATGGATCAGGCAGAGAATAGATCTGGATCTGACTGTCTATCTACAGGGTCAGGTTCACTCCTATTCCTCACCCGTAGTAGTTCATACATAAATTAGTTTATACTTTAGGGAGTTTATCTAAACTAATTTTTTATGAATAATAATTTTTTATGTTAAGGGACTCAGTTTAAAATGTCAACTGCTTGCAAACGTGAGTTACAATTCAACTAACAATACACTAAATTACGTTCAATCGATCAGTATTGAGGGGAAAAGCCAGGAATTACTCAATGAATGTAACAAATTAAATTTTCCTTTTGAATACCAATGGAATATAAGGTGGCTTTTACATTATAGATATACAGTATAGTGAAATTAATCTGTGATTCTTACGTAAAATATGATGGGGTCTTCTTTATCATCGATTTGTTCACATATTACATTCAGCTTACCAGGAAACCAGAATATCGTCAATGCCTGCAAAGAAATAGTATTATTACTTTACAAGCTTTTGGTATATTATAGTAGATAAATAATATTGAAATTGATTTATTTTATATTGATATAAGAATGCCAAGTAAATACAATATAATTTTAATAAATTCACAAAACTTAAAATAATTTTATAATGATAACTTATATAATAATGATTGGAACGAGAAATTCTATATCACATGGCATGGTGAATTAAAAATGACTATTGAGCTAGGATAACATTAGCCCATGAAATTATTTTACATCTACATAAAAACAAACGTGGTGATTTCTAACTAATGACCTCGTAAACAATAGTAAATAATATATCGGTTTTTATACATATAAATAATCTTTACCGTTATCAATGAATACATAGATGTATATTCATTATCGTAATATTTGCCAATTATATAAATTGTATCCTAAAGAAACTGTGTTATATGCAAATGAAAAGTAGAAATACTGACCATGGGGGGCATTTTGGATATATAATTAAACATTTATCTTTAATGATTAGGAAACATGTTTTATGTTACAACTTTAGGGAGGGGGAACAATATAACACTAGTGAGTATTAAACGAGATATGAATACTATGGAATAACTAAAAATAAATAAATATGATATTATTTATTGATTACATGATATAATTACTACATCACATACACTTTCATCAGAAATTACAAAAATGACTTGGTTATTTAAAAGTAACTTGTGAACTACAGATAGGCCACATATATTGCAACTGGTTTGAGAGGATGCACTGAGTAGTGGAAGTGAAATGGAAAAATATTGTCTTGGAAGCTGGATAGACGGTAGGCGCGTGCTGGCAGCGCTTTAACAATCCCCGTCCATTACGTCATTAGCAGCACTACCTTCCATGTTAACTGGTAGAGAGGGCTTCTTAGCCATAACTTCACCTCGTAAAACAAGATTTCCTTTAACTTTAGAAGCAGTTAATCATCTTCTGTTTTTATCAACTCTAACGAATCAACTTTCTATATTTGACAGTAATACTAATTACTGAAAAAGTAAATAGTAGTACTTTTTTAGTAATTGAAATTTCAGTAAATTGTATATTTGAGATTACAAATATTAAAATTATTAAAATTTGTCATTTTTAAATATTTAAAATTGTAAGAAATTAATAATATATGTATGAAGTTTTGTGTTCTAGTTAATGTATATTTTAACTATATGTAGTAGTACACTGTATTTGTAAGGTTTGTTTACTACTCGATTTAAAAAGGTTTAGATAATTAAGTGTATAATAAATTTAAATATACATATAAAGTTTTTTTTATTTCCTCTGATTAAATATCAGTACATTAATTGGGTTATTGTTAGTTTAAACAAACAAATATGTATAGCTTTAAAGATGAGTTACTTTTGAATGAAGATAAATAATCTAATTCGTCAGTTTTATCTTGTTAAATCAAGCATTCAGTGTTCAGGTGTAAAAATGTTCTAAGACTAGGGATAGTACATCTTTTCTTATTTCATTGTATTTTGAAGTTAATTGCCATGCATATAAAATTATCACTAGCTAATAAGCGCCTTTTGAAGATTTACGCTATCAAATCAAATACTTCACAGATTTGAGTTATTTAATTGTCATTTACATGTTGGTTGATATGAAAATAATGTGTTGAATATTTCTCAATAATGGCTGAATATTGTTTCAATTAAATTTACAAGTACAGTATATGTTAAAGGTATTTTTTTTATTACGAAAATCTATATAAAAAACAGATGTTATGTCAACTTATTACTCAGTTGAAATGCAGCTGTTATACATTATTTACGGTTCAACCTAATTAGCCTTGATTTAAATTAAAGGATTATAAAAATAATTACTTAGGAAGACGTACAACGCCAATCAATCATCGCTCCACAATAAGTAGGATTATCAACAATTTTCCAGAGTTAAATGAGAGGTAAAATAATAATAATTTATATTGGAATAATATAAAATATAAGGTGTTCCCTAGGAGAAATTTCGTCGTCTACCATATTAATACTAAGATGGTTTCAATATTATGGTATTTCAAAAATAGACTCTACATGTTTTAATAAATCAGCTAATACCTTCATTTAAAAGATTTAGTTAGACTTGTAGTTAAGGAAGCACCCAATAACACTTATTATAACAATTCTGCCCTATAGTAATGGTTAAGACACTAAACTAAAAATATGTCCAGTGCATTGGACTACCAGGCCAACTCGTTAAACTGACAAAAATTATACCACCTTTGGGTCGGACATCTACCCCACCTGGGATGAATGTCCGATCCTTGCAATTTGACGATGGTTAAGTACCAACCAATTTATCTGGGCTAATTGTCCGGGGAACGCAGGTAATGAGATTCCATTGGGATAAACTTTCACCTTCCTCCACCATCCTTTTATCTCAATATCACTTCCCTTCCGTAACCATAACGTACCGCATACACAAAGACGCCGTTTGTAATCGTCTGGTAAATATTGTAAAATAACATGGGCTTCTCCATCTTGAAGGCAGGCTTGTCTTTCATCCACCAAGGCCCCAAATACCTTACAAATATTAGATAAGTGCTCAATAGTAGCAGGATAGGTAGTGGTGAACCCATAAAGAATAACTCCTTTGCACCAGGGTCTGTAACATATAAATATACATTGTAAAGGTGAATAAAACTATAAAAGGACTCATTTATTATCTTCAGTTAATAGTAACATCAATTTAAAAAATAAATTTTGAGTTGAAAGACTGTGTGCTGTTATTCTGGGTCATTCATGTCTTTTTATGTAAGCTTACAATTATGAAGCTTATGGTTCAATCTGCCACTTAGTATTTTTACTTCATTGCATATCACTCAATGCACCCTGATAATTGGCTACAAAACCCCTGTACATACAAGTGGTATTAAGTAACAAGCCCACCTACCCATACATGTTCAGTGGTAGTGGCACGCAGATACGATTAGGTGTACTGGCCCACCCAATCACCTATTACGTTTATGTATGGAGATTTTTTAGCCAACTATCTCAGAGGTGCATCAAGTGGTAAGCAATGAATAAAAAATAAATAATACTGTGGCAGATTCAATCTTCAGAAGAAACTAATAAAGATTAGTTTACTCCGATGAGCATGAAGTTGGGTCAGGGGATAAAAACACGAAAAAGATTTTATTGACAGCACTTTCGTCCCACTAAAAGCCTGGAAACAATTGTTCTTATTCACAAGAAAACCTAATTGATATTTTGAATAAATGTGTAAAATATGTTTGTATATTATTATTCTATTAGAAATACTAAGTAATAGAAAAAATTAATCTTATGAAAAATTAGCTTAAATTTTATTTACAGCACCAGTTAGTCTATATTAAGAAATAGGGCTGTACAATCCAGAAAAAAACCCTATTTTTAACTATCATCTTCCCTTAATAAATCGTATGAAATAGCAAATGTATAAATGTATAGAGGTAATACAATAAATAACTAATAACAAAATGTTATTCTTACCCATTTGTTCGTAGACGTAATGGTTGTATCTTTCAACCACATAATCTGCCATGCTATACCTGCAATTCAAAGAGTCGTTTTAAATAAATTTTGAAAATGTAGCCCATTTATTGTTAGACGTACAACAATCTGTTAGGGTTATATAACTTTCAAATATTCCAGTCTTGTCTGTGAATTTATTTATACATAGTGAAATATTGACAGTATTGAAAAATTGGGTGTTTTGCGCCAAATGTTTCGAGTTATGGAGTCAACAAGGTACGGAGATCACAGGAACGTTGATATATTTTACTTGTGTCAAACTTGATACAAGTAAAATATATCAACAGCAATATATCAAGCATGATATCAAAACAGCTGGTCAGAGAAAATGGAAACTTTATTATTGTGTTTAAGCAAGACAAGAGACATCTTAAGCACATTTATGAAGATTGTGTGAACACTGACATGATATACGCCAAATTCTTCTGCTTAAAAGCTTAGAAAGGTGGTAGCAATAGTTTTTTATTGGTTGATGAAGAACGTGACCTGAATGATGGAGGATATCGAATTGGGTTTGATAGTTTTATCATAGTTTCAGAAAATACTTAAAAGTATGGAATTTTAAAATCTCAAAACGTAAAACCAGTAAACTTCAAAAACCGGAAAACTCGAAAACCTGAAAACCTGAAAACCCAAAAACCTGGAAACGTGAAATACTTGGAACATAAAATACGAAAGGTAGTTTATAAATGTTCAGTAGTCAAGATGGCATCAAAGGATGAACATTTAGTGCGGGAAAATAAAAGGAAACAAGATAATATCAAGTGAAGTGTACGTGAAATCAAGAACAGTTCTATGCAAATTCAGAGGTCTTTGGAAGTTCAGTATAAATCACTGATTGAACCACAAAAAAATCTAACGGATAAAGTAGTAGATGATAAGAATGAGATAAAAGAAGAACTAAAGAGGAACAATTTATCCAAGCTGACTAAAAGTCCCCTTTAGTGAGGATAAGCAGTACTTTGAATCTGGAAAGTCGTTTAGAATATCGTCTATTACATCACCAGAGATCGATTCGTTTATTCAATCAAACAAAATAGGGGATCTAAATACCGATCTAAATAAACGATATAAATATAAATGGAAAGCAATACAAAGAAACACCTGAACTTTTTGAGTTGATATTTAAAAGAATATCCGGAAAGCATATTCAATGACGATGATTTGAAAGGTTACAAGGAAATGCTGGAAGCTACTAATGTGCACAAGCGTGAAGATGATACTAGAGTTAAATCAAATAGACGAATATAATATCAAAATGTTTCCAACGAAAAAAAATTGCCTCGAGTTTATAAAAGCTCCTCCTATAAAGAGACCTAAACAACAAGTGTCACCTTTTATCGATTACAAGAAACAGAAAGTCGGAGAAGGATTTTAAATGGAGATTGAGAGATCCAAAATTAACTACAAATATTGGGACGTTTCAAATAAACTATATGACCACTTGCGCTTTTAAATTGCATCAAAGGAGCCAGGAAATACTGGTCACAATAACGAGACAATTACAATTTTAGAAGACCTCAAAGAAGCACGTATTATAAAAGACTTTGACAGTTTAAAATTGTAATCAGTTTTAAGATGTCTATCGACAAGTTTGGACGTTAGTTGGGTGCTGAAAAAAAGAGTGTAGGAGCTAAGGAGCATCCAGGCAAGGGATTCAAATTAACTCAAGAAGGAGACTTTGACATTATTGAAAGAGGTTAACTAGAGTTGGTGAATCGAAAGTAGATGACGAATCCGTAGTCTACAAGACTATAATTGAAACGTGTTTGAGAATAGGACAAAAAAAGAAAATATGATGCATCATCTAGAGGGATAACTGGTGTGTCTGAACCCACAGTGGGTGAATATACACTAGCTCCACTAGCATTGCCAAGAAGTTATTCATTTCAAGAGAAGACAATAACACATATTGCTGATGTAAAAAACGAAGGTGATGCTGTTAACTTAAAAACCCTCTAGGCTACCACCCTAAATAAATTTAAATTCGGGGGGAGATGTAAAATTAGCTGATGATAAAAACAATCCTCAAAAGACTATATATTCTGTAGCTCAAGCAAGAATATTCGATGTAGGTTGGCCAAGATATGAAGGTGATGCAGTTAACTAAAAGTGTTTCCCATCAAACGTACCTTCAAAAATACCTTATGCTTGGTATTTTGAAGATAAAAGATTGGTTGCTGTCAATGATACTGATGCCATAAACAAATGTTATGTTGAAATAGTAAAGGCAGATTTGCGAAAGGATGTTAAAATAGTTAAAGAGCAAGCATAGATAGCTAAAAATGACGTGGAAGGTTTATAAGCAAATACACTCCCCCAATTTTAACACTCAGTCCCAACATCAACATCAATCCCAATTTTAACACTAATTTAAACAGATTATGAATTTGGGTAAGGTTGCGTCAAATTTTGATGCTGTTAGTTTTTACTTTCTTAAAATCATGCTTGAAGGAGGCATTCATTCTTTATTTGCAATGGACTCAAGTGGACAACGTACAATAGACATTATATAAGATATACATCCTCAAATAAATTTACGTTTTGATGGGAAAGTTAATTTTGAACTATATCAAACTAATGGAATTGGAAGATCATATACTCATGGATAAACTCGAATAGATCAGTCGAGTTCTAGACACCAAAGCATAAACATGTATAAGGGATGTCCAAGACGAAAAAGGTTATTCGTAAATATACTGTCAACGGAAGTGGACTTATTTATTTTGTTGCTAATACAATCAGTAGTGCTGCTGGCACAGTACTAAACAAGGATTTTGATATATTACCTGTTGAACTTCATCTGCCTGCAGGTTGCAAATACTGTGGTCCTGTTACTAAGTTAAAGGATATATTAGCACGTGGGGATCCCGGAATTAACAAGCTGTATGAGGCGTGCAAGGAGCACAACATTGTATATTCCAAATATACTGACTATCAACATCGTAGACAGGAGGACCAACATTCAGCAGATCAGGCTTGGCCAGAGTGAAATCATCTGATGATTCATTGAGTGAACATTCAACAGCTTGGACCCTAACAACGATAATGAATGCCAAGAAAAAGTTGGGAGGTGGTTGTGTGTGTAAGAAAAAGGGGAAAGGTTATTACTTAAAACCGTATAAAAATGGAAGGGGCTATTATTGGAAACCATACAAGAGAAGTGAAAAGAAGAAAACTCAGAAGAAAAAAAGGGTTCACAATATATGATGTTCCCATTGAGCTTTAAACAACATTGAACTCGAACAGTTTGTCCGTAAACTAAAAACATCACATTTTTAGTTTTTATGACAGACATTTTACCAAAAAGTACTCGGAAAAAGGAATACGCTATTATAAATTTATATTCAGGACACACTGAGTATGTTACAAAATATTGTTGCACTGGTGTCAATAAATAAATACACTGGGTCAATGATATTGTATATTGTTTTGATAGTTTTGGAAATTTAAGACCACCACCGGAGCTTTTGAAGTATTTTGTAAGATACATGATACACTATAATTACACACGTCATCAGACGTTTAATTTAAACAATTGTTAAACAAGGTTTTTAATCAATTAACATTAGTTTTCATCAATCCGTAATGGAGTAAGCATGTTTTGCCTTAGTGGAAGGGGTTCGGTGTTTCATTGCAACTTATATCCAGCAATAGATTTGTCTAAAGGAGAATGGGAAATTGGATTTGTATACTTTACTACATATATCGCTATACCATACGTAGATGATGGAGTTAACAATTTATTTCAATACGGTGACAAAGTTGTAGATATTCCCACTAGTTCTTATGAAATTGACGACATTACAAAATTAATAGAAGAAAAGATTAACAAATCAGGCAAATTTAAGATTACAGGAAATAATAATAAATTTTAAGTGGAAATCCGTGATGAGAAGGTTATTGATTTAACAAAACCTGCTAGTATAGGATCCTTGTTAGGCTATTCTCCCAAGGTTCTTGGACCCAATTAATGGTATGTGTTAGACCATACTGTCGAATTTATCAAAATGAACATCGTACGAGTCAAAACGGTATTGAAGGACACGTAGTTCACGAGTTTTAACCGAGTGTACCTCCAGGTTTTAAGATTTTTAAAACACCGAGTAATGTAATTTATTTACCTGTGAATTTGAAAAGACGATGGATCTAGTATTTAAGGAATTGGAATTATTACCAGTGGTCAGTCAACCCTTGCGCATTAAAGAGTTAACATCCAAAAACAAGGATTCATTTAGTGGTAAATAACGTTGGCCGTAAACAGTAGGGCACAGTGTTATGAAACCTCTGTGAAAGTTACTTACATGTGACAGGCAAGGTAAATATATCTGAAAGACAGAGGGAAAATGCAACGTTAAAACTTGTCAATAATACTATAGCATTTCTTTTGAATGAGATTAGAAACAAAATTGGGTGTGTAATTATTGATCGAACAAAAAATATTGGCATAATATCCACTATTCGGAATTTAGTATCACTTGCACCGAATAATGAAACAAGGTTAGTAAATTCTGCGTGGTTTGGTAAAGGGTTGGTTAAGGCAACTAAGGCCTTTTCTTTTTGTGTTTCGTTACAATGTCTTATGGTCTTCTTTGAAGACTACATATGCATTATTGTCAATCAGAAACAGGAACTAACTTTCCTCCTGTCTCCCACTACTAAAAATTCCTTGTTCAAAGAAGATGCTACCTCTGCAACTACTGATGACCACCTTACATTAGATCAGATTTACTGGCGGGTACCTTACGTCAAGGATTCCAAAGAAATGAAAGTATCTTTATAAAAGGTAATGGAACAGGACAGTGTGTTGGAATAGCCATTCAGGTCTTGGGAGCTTCACAGATTTCCTGGTACCTCCATCATGTATCAGACTGTCTTAATTATGGACAATTTAAATATCTTCGCAATTGGAAACACCTCATTACGTCAAACTTGCGTTTCAAACTGCAAGGAAAAGTGATTTGGCAAAAGATGCTAGTCTCTTTTTGATAAGTGCTCACTAACAGATGTGAAACTCTTCCTAAACTCTCAGTATTATCCTTATGATAAATTGCGTGGTGATTACACACTGATGTATGAAATGTACGCAAGGTTCTAGTCATATTACTATGGAACCAGTACACCTCATCCCATCATAAATTGCACAGCTATCGACACTTGTCTTGTTTTCGTTATCGACTGGTTCGGTTTTCATTATCGACTGTTCCAAACTTTCTGAAAATCTAAAGTCTGATCCTGTAGACGTCTGTCTTCAATTTGAGTCTTCTGCTGCTTTTAAAAAGGGCGCAACTGCCTATTGTTTAATCACTCATGATGCTCTGATCGAGTACAGTCCACTTACAGGGACTGTCAACAGAGTTCTCTAGTGTCGCATCGCCTATAAAAGGAGGCTGAGCAAACGCTAAATGTCAGTTCATACTTAGTTATCATGGGCTCAACATCTGCTGCTCCAGAGGCTAATAACTCTATTATTGAGTGTCCACTAGTGGACAAGGAAAATGCTCCTCCACAATAGGATCAGACAGGCTTTCCAAAAGTCTGAAAACTTTCTGAAAATCTTAAGTCTGATCCTGTAGATGTCTGTCTTCAATTTGAGTCTTCTGCTGCTTTTAAAAAGGGCACAACTGCCTATTGTTTAATCACTCATGATGCTCTGATCGAGTACAGTCCACTTACAGGGACTGTCAACAGAGTTCTCTAGTGTCGCATCTCCTATAAAAGGAGGCTGAGCAAACGCTAAATGTCAGTTCATACTTAGTTATCATGGGCTCAACATATGCTGCTCCAGAGGCTAATAACTCTATTATTGAGTGTCCACTAGTGGACAAGGAAAATGCTCCTCCACAATAGGATCAGACAGGCTTTCCAAAAGTAATGTATAACATAAATTCAATTTTTTTCAACATTCGTTACTCTGGGTCTCTTTAAAGTGTTTGACTTTCACGTGGGTGTTTTGTTCCACAAACAAGGCAATCGGAAATATGTTTTGTTGGATCATCCAGAATTTATCGAGTTTCAGAATCTGTAAACTTCAATTAATCGTACCTTAAGCACCAAGAGTGAGAAAAGGAGAATTGCATCTTTTGGATTAAAAATAGTAATCAACAATATTTACTTCAAGGCACGTGTAGAGGTTTAAGATGCTAAACATAAAAAGTATCTGAATGGCTAGACTTTGTCAGCTTACTGCCTTGCATTTCTCAGTACATTGAACAATTATCCTATCCTGTGTTGAATCTTACTTAATTGAGCACATTAATCGGGTTATGCGTAGAGACTCTGTCTATGTTCTCCCACCACAGCAAGTAAATGGATGGTATGCAGATCATCTACATAATGAAATATTTTTGTATAAGGAAATAAAGGCCGCAATAAATTAATCAGAAACAGGACGGTGGACACTGGCAGTGGAGTTTCATGGGTTCAATGACAATCAGAATAGGTTTATCATTAAAGAATTTGTCATTGTGGGTCCTTTTATAAGCGTAAATATGGTTTTTAAATCTCCTTATTGTCGGAGCAAACTTAACAGCGCTGTTGAAAAGACGAATAATTTGTATGAGCACAAGTTTCACTAAATTAAGTGGGAGGAGGTTAGTATACCTTTTAGTTTTTAAGCTAGTTCGTAGTTTGCTCAAACCCTTTGATATAGTGTATACCAAGGGTTGGAGAAAAAGTCATGTCTTTCTAAATTTGATTATGTATTTTTACCTTGTTGTCTTCCTCAACATGCTAAATATGGTAAGTTCACCTTAGTGATTGCAAAATTTAACTATATAAAGTCAGATAGAAATAAGTATTTCTAGCTCTTTGTGTGAGTTTACAGCGTTTTATGGCTGGCTTAAACTCTGTAAATCCAGAACACTTGTGAGGGATACCATTCCATCGTTCCATAGGGGTGAGGGCGACCAAAATTCAATGAAAAATCACTCGACCGTTATCCAAGGCCGCCGTAAAACGCATAAACCCTGAGGCGGTCCTCGCACCATACAGTCAGACATAATGTAAGACCTATTGTTGTGAGTCCGGGCCCTCGTATGCTACGTGCATTTGTGTGTGAATGGTATACTCTATGGCTGGCCTAAACTCTGTAAGGCCAGGGTGTGACATTTTCTAGGAAACAAATGTATATAAAACAATTTTATAGGGTATATAAAACAAATGTATATAAAAAAATTTATTGTTAATCCTACATTATATTTAAATGTAGGAATAATAAATTAAAAATAACATTAAACAATGGAGTATGACAATTTAGTTATGGAGTGGTTATGACCGTACGGAGTGATGGATGGGGCTCCTTACACATGTGCAAAGGCCTACTAGGGAAGGAGGCACGTAAAATTTCTCCTAACACGCCAAGACCTATACGTCCTGGTTTTAACCTAACGTGGTGTATAATTTTGGGTACATTAATAAATAAAATAATTATGATTGTATTTTAATCCCAACAAATACAATCATAACGGTAAGTACAACCACAAAATCAGTAATCATAGTTTTATACTACTATAATCGTAAATACAGATTGTGTATATGAATACGTGTATACGTGTATATGAAGAATTCCTACATTTCTACTACTCATCTTCATTTTTTCGTACTATAAATATAAAATATATATATAATTCCAATACTATAATTATTATTTGATGAACTGATTTTGAACAGTTATAAATACAAAATCTATTTATAATAATTTCAAGTATATATGGCAGCCATATTAGATATTTCAACCAATCACAGCAATCTGATCGTGTGACTTGATGGAGGTACTCAAAACCGAACCTAACCGAAGAAATCAGAACTGGCCTTCAGGTTATCACCTCCTACCTCTTTTGACGCTGTAACCCCAAAAATCTACTGTGAAACACACAACTTTTCACTACTATTGGTTGTTTAAAGTTCATACATTGTACAATGTTTAATTTTCTTCATTATAAAACTCATTCTCTGCTAACAAAAACAACTTATCAATGAAAGTCTAATTCACTCTCTATTCCAAAGTATAAAACTTCTTCTTTAAATAAATAAGCAACATATTCCTGATTTTTTAGAGTAAATGTAGAATTACAACTGATTCTCAAAACATTGTACATTATAATTACGTTTCAAAAAGAAGAAGGCTTCTATTTATAAATATTATCAATATACAACTATGATAACATTATTTATCTATTAAAGAGGTTGAAAATAATAAGTTATTTAAATGCTATGTTTGGAAAATAAAGTTTTATTGGAATAGAAAAATAGAAACAAAATGTTTAATTGGGATAAATTCCAATATTATAATACAAAAAATTATACTAGAGTTGTAAATACATCAAGGGACATTTTATTAAGGTTCACACATAAAGTAGTAGAGTAATTTCCTTAAAAATACTGTACAATTACCTTCTTCTTTTTTCCTTGTTCTTCGATTTCAAGAGAAGCTAATTTGTTTTTAGTTATCAGTGGCTCATTTAGCACTTATTGTTCAGTCTAAACTTAAGAAATTACATTTAATCCATGAAAGAGCTCAAATTAAATATACCATTATGAGTAGTGAGTGTTCAGTGGTATTTCACACTAGTGTGTTGGTTTATCGGGAGATAAAAAAATAAGTACCCGAAAAGGTTGGAAGTGCAAAATATGTGCGGTTGAATCGTTACAAATCAGTAGCAGAGCCATAGTGTCACACAAGATGCCATCTCCGGCCTACGTAAGGACATCACTGACCGTCTGGATATCACTAATGATACGGATATTAGGAACCACCACGTCTTGCCAGCGGAATTCCCTGGAATTATGAGGGTGGGGAAGGACTTAAATGTCAGCTGTCATGTAGATTGTTCTGTCAGGGCCGTTTTGGTGAGCGTACCCCAAAGAGGAGATTTTGTTGTGTAAGTGTCTGTTTTTTATTCATTTATTTTTTATATTTTTAGTTACATTCTACTTGTTTCTGGTTTGAATTCTTCATTGTATTTGTATAGTCTTCTATTATTGATTGTAATTTTATAATTGTTAATAACTTTGAGAGAGCGTAATTCTTGTTTTTGATAATTATTAATTGATTGATAATTAATTTATATAGTTAATTTTTTATTGTTATTGGCTTTATGAGCTTATTTATCACGTTGTCGTTGCTCTGCATTTTAGCTACTTCTGTTCAATTGTAGATTCTGGTTTTTCTCCTCTCAGGCGTCCAAATTGATTTAACCCTTTGACTGCCACCCATGGACACTCGGTGTGCCTTTGGGCACTCCCTCTCACGTCTTGGCACGCCGTAGGTCGTGTGTGAGTCTAGGTCCATATTTGTATAATATATATTACATTTTTAACCAAACTGTTCTTGGACATATTATTTAGTGCAAACTATATAAGGACATAAATTGTTCTTGCAAGATAGGCAATATTACATTCAAAAAAATACTGATTGAAATATTATTATATCATTACAAGATAAAATTTCTAATTCCCCTACCTTTCTTCCACGTACTTACCAGTGAAATGTCGTACAACAGGAGTTCTAAAAAAGTAGAAGATCAAACATATAAATGTCGACTTCGGTAAATTGGGTTTAAATTCTCATACCAAAGTGATAAAAAAATATCAATTTGCTAGCTAAAGCTAACCATGATGATCATAGATTAACAAAACAAATTGATTTCTGGTGTCTTGTAGCACCAAACTTACTTCCGTAAACATATTTAGAGAAATAGCCCGTAACCTTGATCAATGAATTCAATTGAACGGCTACGGTATGATGTATTGTATGGTAATATTAACCAAGCTATCATATCCAATAACATCAGCTGTTTGTGGTCATCATTTATAATTGCTCAATATACTATTTTATCATACAAACTGTATTACTATACAACTTAACTACACTGTTTAACAATCTCTTATTTCTTATAGATTACATTGTATGAGGATACTTATAGGTGTAGTTAAAAAGTATATTTATTATTTTAATTGTACATGATTTAGTAAATGTTATTGTTTTACATAAACAGGAAGAGCAAAGAGGAGTTTTCTATGGCATACACTTTCACATGAAATTACAACGCCTATATAAAACGAGAACTCCGTAAAAGACGGAACCTCCTATATTTCTACATAGTACGATAATTCCTACATAACACGAAAATCCTAAATAACATGAGAAATAATATAAATGGATAACTCCTATTCAAAACTACAAATTGCACTTCAGATGAGAACCAAAAAATAAGACGAAAACTGCTATATAAGACGAGATCTTCTACATAAGAATAGAACCCCTTCATAGATGAAGATTCCTAAATAGTAATATAAGTTCTCCATAAGACAAAAATTCAACTATTTGTTTACACACAGTATAACGCCTACAATTAAAATCTAAGGTAAAACAAACCATGATCCCCCACATAGAGAACTTTAATACTTTAACTTTAATATTATTGTATATTGTTATTTTTCATACTTTACACACAAAAAGACTGCCTTAATTTGAAGTACTTAAAATCGTTAGCAAATAATTTAGGCCTAATTTTAAAAATAAAATAATAATAATCAAATCCCAATGTTACAGTGGTTATACAATTTGTTAATGTTTTCCTTTTAAAGGAATTAAACACTGTATGTTTGCCATAATACATTTGAATGCATAAAATAAATATTATACGATTTATTAAAATATGTTATTAGTTCCAGATATTTTGATGTAAATAATGTTATAATTACTTACGAATATATCTTCACCTCAAAATAAATACTAAAGGAAGAGCTCTACTTTCTTCAGCAAACAAAGTATGGAGTAAGTTGAAAATGAATAGATAATCAGACCTTGTTCTATGGGCGGAAGTGACTAAAAATTCGTTCCCTCTGGTAACCATCATGTTTCCCTCACATATTGCATATCATTGCATTTGCATTTCATATTCATTGCATTTGCATTTCAATACCACTGTAGGTATATAGATAGGTGGGTGGGACGATACCACTGTAGGTGGATGGGTGGGTAGATACTAATAGGTGGGTGGGTTGGTCGATATCACTGTACTTGTATGAGTGGGTCACTACTATTTTACGTGTATGGGTAGGCGTGTGGGTCACTGCCACAATACGTGTATGGCATATATTGCATTTCAACAAAGACAAAATATACACAATCATAATACTAGAAATGGAATAAATCTGGATATTCCTCATCATAGGCTTACTCTTACAGGCAAGTCCTATAAAATTAATTGTGTGACATTTTTTAATAAGCTCCCCGAGATTGCTTGGACCATACCACGTAATAAATTTAAAACCGCCATTTATAACTGGCTCCTCAATAATCCATTTTATTCTATTTCCGAGTTTCTAGAGTCTGACTTGAACACAACTTTTTGAAATATGTTACTGTAATGGTCTTTTCTGTTTTAAGTATAGATTAATTTAATTATGTTTATGTTGAAGAGTAATTTATTGTAAAATTTTAATATAGTAATTTATTGTTGAATTTTAATATATGGTAATTTATTGTTGAATTTTAATATATAATTATTTATTGTTAAATTTTAATATAGTGATTTATTGTAGAGTTTTAATATATAATGATTTATTGTTAAGCAAATTTTGACAGAGTGCAACTGCCTAACTGCTTTGTTTTGGATTAGAGTTGTACTTGTACTTGTAGATTTATACGTGACATGTCCTATTCAAATTTCATGTTTGTCAACGGAATAAATAATTCTTGATTCTTGATTCTTGATTGCCATGTCACATATCACATCACTGCCATGTCATTGTGACCTCTATACACCTCACAGTCACTAGCTTATTGAATGACTGCGAATATTTATTCACCACTTTATTACTTGTTTACCATTGGAAGGTAGGTAATATTTACTGATTTCTGCACGCTTCTGTTTCTTAGGTATGTAGTATAGGCATGGAAAGTAGAGTTTGAACGTTATTTTTTTGCATTATGGATGGGCCATCTTGACACAGGATTAGCAATTTACCTTATAATAGTTGCAATAACAGTCAAGACTTTAATTGTTTTTAGAAAGAATCGTTAAAAATTTTACATTTAATTCCTAACTGAAGTCCAATCTTGGATTAACTTGGCTATAACAGAATTATTTTACAGATTTTCCTAATAAATAAATGATGTTGATAAAATTTTTTTTTATTTTTTTATGGAATGATAGTATACATGTTCAGTTGAAATATGAACAAGCATCTATTTGGAGAATTTATATGAAACCCTATTTCGGGTAGAGTTAAAATATGAATAAATGTATGAGGCAGTTTTTAATTCTTTATTATTACTTTTCTTTTAGGAAATGATCGTTAAATGTGTTCCATTATTTCGTGAAGAAATCTACATGATGTTTCAACTTGGTACCACAAAAAAAGTTGAGTTTCAAGTATTAAGTATAAATATTACCTAATTTACCCATAATATTATAATATTTTGACTTAGACTAGTTAGAAATACTTGTAGTTGATATCTAACATGTTAACCTTAACCTCCATTTTTTCTCTTTTTCAGTTTTGATTAGCAATCAATTTGTTAGTTAATATAACATTCCCTGAATAACCATTGATTCTGCAATATCACAGGGGTAGGCTTCGTCCTGATGGTGAATTACGATAGTTCGACTTATCTTTAGCGATGTTTGGGTAAACAGACCGTGATCACGTGACTTCCCAGCCATTGCTGATAACTTATGAAATATAATTCACAAAATATCCCATTGTTGGAGTAATAAACTAAAAAAAATCTTCACTATAGTTTCAATTGAAAAAATAAAATTGTATTTGATACAAATGCATAAATTAATTATGGTTGGATTTGTTCAAGATTGGTGCTAAACTTCTTTTTTTTACTAGCCGAATTATACGCAATAATAAGGATAAATAAAAACTGTTCTTAGGGAAATTGAATTTGACGTCCTACTTGCGAATAACGAAGGCAGACTATTGTATAAAAGTAGAAAGCTAAATAAAATTATATACAATTAAATGTTGGTTTCCCATTTTTTTTAATTATTTATAATATGATATCATTGATAAATTACATCAATTTTTATCAAAGGAACTAAGCAACTAAAAAAATAATTTTTTTCTGTGAAATTTTGTATTCGAGCTACAAATTCAACTATCACCAAAAGCGATTTAGTTATATTGTAATAAAATTAAATCATTTAACTGCCTAGCCTATAAATCATAAAATAAATATTTTGATTGAAATTTCAGTTACTACATGATGGACTTCTGAATTTAAACGATTAATATTTAAATGTGAACTTAAAAATACACCTCTTTAGGGGTCAATAGTTTTTAAAAGATTTTCTTAACAGAGAGGTTTTCTGATTTTTTTTATTTGAACAGGTAACTTAAAAAGTAAGTTATTTTATTGATAATTCAAAACCAAAGCCAAAATTTTATTCCCTAAATTTAGTTGTTTCCTGTAATCAATTGAATTACTTGTAGTTTTAAGTGATGTTCGAAAGACGAACGTACGTCATTTTACTCATCATGAGGCACTCTACTACTGATTTAATGTATATCAGATGTAATTATATCTACATTCACATAATGGATATCAGCAGTTGTTTGGATTTAGTTTATAATTTGTCTTGATGTTTAATATAATTTAATGAAGGTTTAGAGTAGGAGACAGTAATATTATCGGGTATTAAAAGTTTATATTTGTAATAAATATTTGTCTGCCAAACAGAATAAATTACATCTATCGTTTATTTTAAAATTGAGTTTTGTACTAGCAATCGTATGCTGGTAAATTTGAAAAGTGGACTGCAAACTAAGGTAAATTTACATTTATTTAAATCTTTATGAGATCTGTTCCTTTAGAAACTCTAATTACTTGATTGTATAGTTCTGTAATTAAAAATGTAAAAACTGTTATGATTTTGTTCAGACATAAAATGAAGATCAAAGAATGGCTCTAGTAAGATTTAAAATCATCATTTAGAAGAGTAACTTGAATGCAATTTTTACAAAAAAATTTAATTTGTAAATTAATTGTAAAAATGTCCAGTAAAAATTTAATGGATAAAAACAAACTATGAAATATCAATCGTCACGTACCTATGTTACCTGTTAGAATGTTGAATGTGTTAAAATATTACAGTACAAGTAAACGTCACACAACACAAATGTATTACAATATAAGAACAAAATGCACAAATATATTACAGTACAAGTACAAAATGCACGAATATTATATGGTGATCGATTTCGGTGAACCACGATCACCTTCCTCACACCAGAGGGATTCACAAAAGAATCTTTTATGAATCCCTCTGGTCTGAGGAATGTGAGCGTGGTTCACCGAAATCGATCACCATAATATTCGTGCATTTTGTACATGTATTGTAATATATTTGTACATTTTGTGCTTATATTGTAATACATTTGTGTTTTGTGACGTTTACTTGTTCTGTATATGTACCAACACGTATTATGCTAATTAAAAAACTATTTTTAAAATATTAAAAATAGCCTAATTATTTGCATCCATTTTAGCAAAAATAACTAACTGAAACATCTAATTTCCATTTGCCAAACCATAAAAATATTCTTCTTGGAAGTTTTCTAATTTTAACTTACCTTTGAATCTAAGTAGTAAACCCTTGGATGAACTATCGATTGCTTTGACCAGGGGGTTCCAACGTAGTCGCAAGATATCGGCGTCAAGCAGCATTGAGCCTGGCTGTTCCTTGGATGGGTGACCGGTGCCCGCCTGCCCTGTAACTTGTGGTGGCTCGGCAGTTACCCTCAAGCCGTTGGTCCCCATATTAAGGGTTAGAGGTGTTAACTATAAACTTTAACTCTTCAAGAAAAATCATAGGATAAAGTACATTTTAAAAGAGGTATAAATGTTTGTTTTATGTCAATTTTGTGACACAGAATTATAAAATATAAGATTTTAAATTGATATTTTATTCAAAACGTAAAATTAATATCTTAAAAATACCCGTACACATTACATGTTGTGCCATTTGCACAGTTCCCGTCGTCTCTAGGATAACCTATTCTTCCTCTATGTAGGTTGTCGATTGTGTGTCACTGCCTTGTTTCTTTCCGTCTTTTCTTGTCATCTTCTCGTTACATTGCCTTCCCACCTTGCCTTAGCCTGGAAGCGCTAATAGAGGACCTTCAGACTGCGCTGAACGCTACTAGAAGACCTCTTTTGTGGCCCATAGAGAGGGATCACCTACACCACCCATCCTCGGTGTGACTTAACTGTTTTTCCAGGCAGAAGACTTCTGCATGCAGGTAACCCCCACCCATTATTCAACAACCCTCTAGGCCAGTGTGTTTCTTTGACTTAGTGTTGTGAGGATTTTCAAACTCTATGATTCTAATTTTGTGGGAAAGTGATATGATGACGGAGAGGAGTATTTTAATTTGTATATATTTTTATTTGTTTATATTTGCAATTTTTTCAGTATTTTTTGTTTGATTATTTTTGTAAAGGGGTTCTTTGGGATTTTGTATGTGTTTCAAAGATTTTCTCCTATTCAGAACCACCCTCTCTCACCAGCAGGATTCGGTGGAATTATTAACTTAAATGTTTTGTACTACTTATTAATGTTTCTAAGTTGCAGTATTTGTTCTGTTTGTTTTAAAAACTATTTATTTGAAAAAAACACTATTACAGAAGATATTTCAATACTGTACAGTAAATAATAAAATATAATGAGTTTGACTAAAATGTGTTTCACCTAAAAATTAACTTTTTATGCAGAAAAATATACAAATTTGGAAATCATCTCGCTTGGTCATGAAGATAATTATCAATAATTATTCATCGTTGAAGTTTAACTACCTCCATTTAGGTATTATAAGCGTACATTTATTATTTATATGTTTCCTCTCAATGATTTTTACTTTATGAAATATTTTTATCTAGACATTTCACTTGACAAACAAGTACACTACTATTATTAATTGACTCCTTTTTAACAATAGAGTTGAAATCAACCGTACATCTATTGAAAAATTTGTTTTTATATTACATTTCCAATCTCAAATAAACCCCTATAATCTCATATACTTGAGCACATATAAATTATATTTATACATATTAAATTGTCAATACCACAGCTAACCTCCTATACTGATAGATTGGCTGTTTCTTTTTTTTAAATCTGTACACAGAGATAAATTAAACTATATTTTATGCATGGTTAAATATTTTAGTAATTGTCTTGTTATGATTTAAAACTAAAATTAATAATATCTTGATTGACGAGATAATTGCCTCTGCCATTTGCTAGTGGGTTTATAGAGGTTCGCCAAAATCCCTACGAGTTGTAGGTACTCCAAATTAGCGGTGTTAATATTATCAAATTAAATTGATTATATTGATAATACACATGAGTATGCCGTTATCACCGCACGTGTGTAGGTTGGTGGAAACACATAAAATAAGTGAAACTCAATAAATAAGGTGTTTTATTTTATATTTTTCTATTGGCAATTGAAATATATAGTGTTACGTAAATATATACACTAATAATTTTAATATTAGCTTTGCACATTTTAATTAAATGATGTGAAATTTTACGAATTTTACTGTAAAATTACACAGCAGATGTAGCCATGAAACTAGTAGGTCATTCAAACTTAATTAATTATAAGTAGTCAAAGAAAAGTCATCAGAACAAACATCAAGACGGAGATGAACCTTGGAGTTCTCATTAAAGTTTTAATAGCAATGAAAATAAATAGTGGCTCAGTAGTTTGGTAAATGTTTCTTGCTTCTCATGAGAAATATTTCCGTTTTAATGGACATGATATATTTGTCATTGTCAATAAATTTCTTAAATTGGACAATATAATTACTGTTCACACATTAAGCACCTCTGTTTCTATACACTAGCTAAATATTAAAAAAAAAAAACATATATTTTGAAGTTACAATTTTAGATTCCCATCTGGCCTCCTTCGTACGTGACTTTGTGACTCATTCTTAATTCTTAGTTACATTTTTGACACATCTACATTTTAATTTTAACTTTTTTAACTGTCATTTTAACTGTCGGAACTCACACTACTTAATTTATTTTTTTAACTAAAAAATAAACCAAAGAACAAAATGTTTCCAGCTTTATTAACACCTATTTTATACCACCTGAAAAAGTAAATTTCAATTTTTTTTTTTGCGACAGCTTTTAAATCTGATTGATGTGAAATTTTACGTATTTTACTGAGCAATAATATTTTATGTATTTCTGATAACAACTGAAATTGTCTGGTACTTTTTTAACGCATGCATTTATTTTACATTTTTAGAAAAGATAACCAAATGTTTAAGTTATTCCTGTAACTGAAGATACAGTACAGTATTTGTCGCTTTGTTAGTACTTTTATTTTTTTAATACACGTATTATAGTGAAATTATACCTCTGAAATGATTGTTGACTTTCGATTCAATAAATTGTGTAAACCTTCGACCATAATTGTATTTTTTTTTTTTTTTTAGTCTGGAAATAAATAACAACATCACAACTAAATGAGTCTGGTAAGATTTTCCCCCTGTAAATAAGCTTTAAAAAGCTTTAAATAAGAGCTAATGTAGGTTAGCGAATTTCAACTCACTCCTGTAAAAGAATAAGTGTTACTAAAATAATGTACCTTTAATACCAACAATATCACTTGTTTTAGCTAATAATGACATTCAGGTAACTTGGGAAGTTGTTGTTGAGAGCAAACGGTTTCGTTTCTACTGTAAGATACTGTGTTCTTTCTCATATGGTTTATATTAAAAGATGAAATTGCAAATCATATTTTTTTAATTTGACACAACAGTTCTTATAAATGTTTACAATAACTATACTATCCTTGCAAATATCAGGTACAATATTATATATAAAAGGAATGAGGTTCTCAATATGCTTACAGATACCCAAATTTCAATTTTATAAGCCTATAGTTTAGTTACTATAGAATTTTATTTTACTGTATTTAGCAGCAACTGAAATATTTTAAAATAAATAACCGAAATTCCACTTTCTTTATTTCCCATGAAAATAGAATATTTGTCATTTCACAATATCGAAACATCTGCTAAATACTTGGTTATCTTTTCCAGACATATAAAATAAATGGAAGCGTTAAAAAAAGTCCCAGACAGACTGAGTTTATCTTAACAAGGATCTAGAAGTCAATTGTACCCAACCATCTCAGACTTATATACTTCGTTTTATTGTACTGGTTTCAAAACAAACAATCTACAACTAATTTCTACCAAATACTGTGACAAATTTAGTTTTTGTAACATAAATTATTTTCTCCGCAAATTCTAAATTTACTTATAAACATAATATAATTAATACCATTTTTATTTAACATTTTATGGAATCAGTTATGGGTTCTGAAATGAAAATCTAATTTACTGACGTATATTGATTAAAATACGGTTAGTCAAACCAATGAATACATATCTATAGATGTGTATAAATTGCTGGAACTAATCGAGATAACTAATTTCATCATATGTCAAACCAGCATTACACTGTATAAAGCACACATTTAATGATCCTTGTATTCAGTGTAGTATATATTATACCCTGTACTCAGAAAAATATCGTGAGTTTAACTTAATGATAATATTAAAAGTAAGTTATATAATTTATTATATAATTGTTTATTATCTTATATCTTATAATTGTTTATTGTTTTATATAATTATCTAGCCATTAGTAATTAAGCTTTAAATGTTTCCCATAGGCAAATCTTATTTGTATTAGAGCCCTTGTTATTTATTGTTAGCACGGTTGAATGGTTCGTAAGGAACGTGAAAGTTCCCTGACAGCAGAGAAGTCCATTACTCTCTGTCAACGGTTACAAAGACCGAAATCTAATACATTTAAATTCACTCAGCAGAGTCGATTTTTGTAAGACCCATTGTAAAACTATTGTATTAATTTCATTATTAGTATAAATAGGGCTAATGCAATAAATCTTAATTGCCATTTTGGTTTGTTGAAATTAAACAGTAACGTAAAAGTCAAAAATTTACTTTGATACAATTACTAATTTTGACTTGACCTTACTATAAATGTACCTTAACAAAGGTTTTTTATTTCTTTATTTTACTTTTTATTTAAATATATTTCCTAAATAGTTGTGTTTGACCTTTCCATTCTTTAATAACCAATCTCCTTAAGTTCTTCTTCAATCATATTGTCACAAGTGAAAATTCAATCGATAGGGCAAATAATTAGTGACGTAGATTTCTCCAATGACAATTCAAAGATAATTTTTGGTTATGAAATTTAAATAAACTTTTGAGAAAGATTGAAAAAATATCAGTAAAAGATCTTATAATTTTCTAAGTTATATTGATGTCTTGGAGATGAGGTTAAGTAAGAGAGTTGCATGACACCGTAGCCTTGCGAGAACGTACGAGCCTTCCTCGTAGTAGCCTTCCAGTCAAGGTCATTGACATCTTATGTTTAAGGTTGGCTGCAATAACAAATTATAATGATATAAGCCATTGTAACATACTTTAGTTCAATAGGTTTTAGCAGCTTTAAACTTACAACTCCACCATGTCATTATTTATTCCACTCTTCTCATTGCTGGTTGAGTTAGTACTTCCCATTTAGAACCATTAGATTGTACTTCAGAATCCAACTAACAGTATTGTTATTTATCATTTCCTGTTCTATATTTCTTTTTCTCTATCATGTGTGCTAATAATTTTTCAATAAATAAACTGATTTAAAATATATAGTCTTAGTATTTTTAATTTGATTGTCAGCTAAAACATAACTTTAGGCCTTTTAGATATTGACACTGATTGTATTTTGACAATAATTATTAATTTTTATCTAGCATTTACTCTGTTTGTTTAGTCATTACTAAAAAGTTATTAAAACATCCAAAGCAGTTGGCCAGTAAAATCCCAGTCAGAACATTCCAGAGACCTCAGGATGCTCCAGATGTTTCTTGTTCAGGCCTTGTTGTACCATGTAGAGTTAGAGGGCAACTCAAAGACGCCTTCTTTAACAGTCAATGACTGAGGTTTGTATATAACAAGTTTCTGATTAATTAAGAATGTTTTTCGATTAGGAATATTTTAAAGAAGCCTTGAAGAAAAATTGGAAAATAATAGGAGTAAGTTACCTTGGAAAAATAAATTCTACGTTATCTATTGTACAGTGTATCGTTATAAGTTATTGCAAACTACTAAGCCCATATGTCAAAAATTTCAGAGAAGTATAAACATAATATTATGAGCATGTGAATGTAGACAAAATTGTTAAATTAGTGTGTTTATTTTTTGTCCTATCACTCAAACAATCTCCTATAATCATGGTTAAAGTAAAAAAGTGAAGTAAAAGTTATATCTTATTTCGTAGACTTAAGCAACCGGTGTCATTATCAATAACTAAAGTTTTCGGTAACAACCATGTCAAGGTGTTATTTACATCATAAACGTTTTGCAGAATAGAAGATCCTCAGAACTAAATCTTCAGAATAGAAGATATTTAGAACTAAATCTTCAGAATAGAAGATACTCAGAACTAAATCTTCAGAATAGAAGATCCTCCTTTCTCAGACATACCTCTGAGGATGCCACATCACAGCATGGGCAAAACGTTTGGTGATGTAAATGCTGTTAATATCAGCTTGACGTGGTCGTAACCGGAAGCTTTAGTTATTATTAGTAAAAGGTTTATGTAAAGATTGTAAAGTTTAATCAAAAGAAAACTCTCAATCACGTTGTAATGTTGACTTAATAGTATTGTGTTTTCTATTATACAGTTGTATTTGATATTCATTTGGTTATAAAGAAACCATTCTGTACGATGTTTTTAATTAAAACGAATAAATAAATTATAAAAAAGAAATTGACTCCCCATAGTCAGTATTGTCAAAATATTCATCGCATATGTTGTTATCTCAAGTGAGCTTCATACAGTTCCCCCTTATACCTATCATTATTAAGAAAATCTTGGAATTCCATTTTAGTAGAAGAGAGATGTTAAGGTGAGTATTTAGCTATAAGAGCAATTCGGACTGACAGCCTGCTGAGCCCATCTTTGTACTCCTGTATATTCTACGACTGGATGAGGATCATTGGGGCTTAGGGTCACTCTTGAATGAAGAGTGTAAATCAGGAGCTTCCATCTAATAAAACATCTACTCTACTGGAAATGAGGATGAGATCTTCAGTTATCAGTCACGACACCCTATTGTGTTGTAGGTATTGTGCATGTCCACTTATGTTTTGTCCTGTTTAAAAAATGAATGATTTGTTAGTTTGAGAACCGTAGAGTGTATATTTAATTTCAACAATCACCTAGTATGTGTGTTGGTTTATAAGTACAATCCATAAAAAATCTATAAATCAATATTTAAATCTACTCTAAGATATAAATGCAATATAAATGAAAGAGGAGTTAGTGGGTGTAACAAACCAAGCTCGAAAAATGGAATGTCTGTAATACTGTTGTGTCAATCCTCAATTCAAAAAGGATTAGGTTGGTTGGCTTGGTGCAAAAAATGGGGAAGATATATCTCGGAGTGTGTAGAAGAAAAATAAAATGTTATATAATCAATAAATTTCATACGGCTCTTTTACATCAATGCTATTGTTCTCATTGTATATACTTTTTTAAATTACTTTAATGTATTAGAATTCGTATCAGTAAAGACCAGAACAAATTAAACTGAAATATGTATTTAATGATAATTATTAATGGTTACGTTCGTTTCAAATTACTAACTAAATGTCATATCAATACTACACAACTGTTTACGCCAAGACACATTATAATATACAACTAACATACATTATTTTTAACGGCAGCTTTGCAATACAATATTCTGTATTTACAAATATTTTCTTGGTAGTAATACAATACAATTAAACGTCACACAACATAAATTTATTACAATATAAGTACAAAATCTCTTCTTTCTTGAATCCCTCTGATCTGAGAAAAGTGAGTATGGTTTAACGAAATCGATCGCAATATGTGTAAATGTTGCACCTATATTGCAATATTGTGATGAATGTGTGACGTTCTCTTGAATTGTATACAATTACACTAAATACTTGTTTCTTAGACCTACTTCTTAAGTAACTAGAACAAGTTTATTTCAGACTTCGAGGAAACTGAAAATTTTAAACATGAGCTTGGCCCTTTATATGTAAAACTCAAACACAAACTCTTCTTTATTCATCGAGTGAACAGTTAAACAGAGAACCGACATATCGTAATTCATTCTCAATCGAACAATTTTACTGAAAGACGAAAATTCTGTCCTCATAATAGTAATGCGTAATTAGGGAGGTGTCGTGGGAGATGCGCTCGTAAGGTTTGCGCCTCGTGGGGTTTGCGACCTCCTCAAGATGTTACCGTGGGGTTTGCGCCCAAGATAATTAGGCACATTTTCCTTGTTGTTAGAGACTTAAAAAGTAGTCCATTTTATCCTTGACTCTAAACATTTAGAGTCAAGGATTTTATCTCATTACATTTCAATCTCATTACGTAAGGTATCGTTCTTGAAATCCGCATAACATGGACTACTTTTACTCTTAGGTTAGGTTAGGTTAGGTTAGGTTAGGTTAGGTGTCTTTGGATAAGGACATACGGTAATCTATAAGTTGAAAACATGGAAGAGGCGTCATTGACGACAGTGAAGTCAGTCGGTTGTAGGTGTATAACAAACGAGGAAAATGTGCCTAATTATCTTGGGCGCAAACCCCACGGTAACATCTTAGGGAGGTCGCAAACACCACGTGGCGCAAACCCCACGAGCGCAAACCCCACGTAGCCAATTAGGGATGACAAATATTATCAACATACCGATATATCGCAAACCAAGTATCGATCTAATAATAATATTGAATGAAAAATATCGATATATCGAGTAACCGATATATTGCATTGTAAAGGATTTATCTGTTTAAAATCATGCACTAACTCTTATGTCATGCCCTCATGTTTTGCTTTAACTATTTAGAATAGTCTACTATATAAAAATTAAATACATTTATCTACACGAAACAAGTTGTAGTCTGTGAGGTTAAATGAAAAAATTCAAAATAAGAATAATTATACCTTCAATTACTATGTTAGTTATAAAATAATAATAAAATAACAATATTATTTTTGTTTATCACATTTAAAAATACTATTAGGATTCTTATAAACACTAAACTTCCACCCAGTGGTCTAATATAAACTATATTTTAGAGCATAACTTCACATTAAAAAATTAAATACAGTTAGTTTATTTCAATGCATGTTTTCTACACATAAGAGGTAATTTAAATATTTTATTAGAATCGTGATGATTTTGAGGAGACAGGATAATTTCAGTATCTAGTTATACGACATATGGGACAAAAAATATCGATATGGCCGATACTATTGAAAGAAATATCGATACTAATATATCAATATAGTGAAACATATTTATCGATATTTCTAATATATCGATATATCGTTCCAATGTCCATGTGTAACACGTAGTGATTAACAAATAATAA
Source organism: Stictocephala bisonia (assembly GCA_035578905.1). Lineage (NCBI taxonomy): Eukaryota > Metazoa > Arthropoda > Insecta > Hemiptera > Membracidae > Stictocephala > Stictocephala bisonia. The sequence continues at coordinate 99,162 of JAQJVL010000339.1, read as the reverse complement.
TGGTTCAACCATTAAAAGATAGATTTATATTTTATTTTAGTTTGACTATAAAATATTCACATGCTTATTCTCTGTGTCTTAATCCAATAGCTGTAAGAAAATGCCATTAAACACTTGATGAAGAATTTAATGGAAATATTTTAAAAGTATTCAATTTTACATGTTATACATAACTTCTAACGTTCATAAGTTGCATACGAATATCTTGACTAATGTACAGTTAATTTTATTGTTATCTAGGATTCAATATTTGCATATGCATGAACTTCATTTACATAAATAACTATATAACTAATGTAATTCATAGTGTCAGGATTATACTTTAGGCTTGTCAATTAGCTGAAAATCAGACCAGCACTACGTGGTTCGGATTCCACGTAAAGCTGTAGGTCCCTTAGTTGCCCTGGCTGTTGGGCTATTAATAAATTGCCCTTTCTGAGGAACAGTTAAACTCAGTTAGTAACCAGACTACACTCATCCACACTCATATAATCATTCATATTCGCCTTAAAATACCAACAACGTTGTGTCGGCGTCTCATATGTAAGAATGTAAGAATATACATTCATACAAAAACTTTTTAATAAAACACTTTTTTAATAATGATCTAAATCTGTAACTTACTTGTGGAATAAATAATTGTGAACAACATAATTTAATGGTTTATTATTGAATAACTCATTCAATTACTGGATATTCGGCAAAAATATCCATTTATTAACTAAATAATTACTAAATGTAATACATATGCAGATTATAAATGTCAAAATACGGGTTAAATCCTTAAAACAATTCATGTAATAAATATTTTACAAAAATCATAGAACACCTCGCAATAATATAATGTAGTTTAAGAGTACTGGTCCATAAATTCACTTATTAACTAAGAGAAATATTATAGCTTGAAAAGTTTTCTTAATACAAGTATTCAAGCATAAGGTGAAAAGGTTTTCGGCGAAATTGAATTTCCGCTCGAACTAACTCCCTGTCAGGCGTCATTAGTATCACGACAGAGCTTTATCTCTCACTCTGAAAGAAAGATTGAACAATCATATTAATATCCTCTCGAAACTTTAAAGTTAGTGCACACATATCAAGAAGTACCAAATACTTGGTTAAGGAAGTAGTAGTTATTCATAATTTATAACTTAAATCGATTGTTCATTATAACAATTATATGTTTTGGGATAAACAGGACGTAACATTGATTTTACATTAGGTTTTAACAGCACTCACTTTCCAGCCATTTATATATCTGTTTATAGTATCTAGTCTTTTATAGTTTGTAAACATTCCTTTACACTTTATTCATTTCATGAAAACTGGTTTTGTTACTGAAGAGAGAACTTTACCAGTCACTTGAAAATCCAAACCCCCATATCAGTTACATGTGTAAACTAACATCACATAATAAATATGCCTTGTTTTATGAAGGACCGTGGTAGTCTTCCATACAAGTAATTATTTGGTTACCAATAGTAATAAATGCGAACAGAGGCCATGAATGACTAGGAATAAATTTGGAAGGGAGGTTTCCTAGTATACCAGCAGTCATGAATACGGATCATGAAGGGCAAGAATTGTATTTTAGAGGGAGGTTTATTAGGCTACCAGTAGTAATAAATGTGAACAGAGGCCATGAATGACTAGGATTGAATTTGGTTAGGAGGTTTCCCAGTATACCAGCAGTCATGAATACGGATCATGAAGGACAAGAATTGTATTTTAGAGGGAGGTTTATTAGGCTACCAGTAGTCATAAATGTGAACAGAGGCCATGAATGACTAGGATTGAATTTGGTTAGGAGGTTTCCTAGTATACCAGCAGTCATGAATACGGATCATGAAGGACAAGAATTGTATTTTAGAGGGAGGTTTATTAGGCTACCAGTAGTCATAAATGTGAAGAGAGGCCATGAATGACTAGGATTGAATTTGGTTAGGAGGTTTCCTAGTATACCAGCAGTCATGAATACGGATCATGAAGGACAAGAATTGTATTTTAGAGGGAGGTTTATTAGCCTACCAGTAGTAATAAATGTGAACAGAGGCCATGAATGACTAGGATTGAATTTGGTTAGGAGGTTTCCCAGTATACCAGCAGTCATGAATACGGATCATGAAGGACAAGAATTGTATTTTAGAGGGAGGTTTATTAGGCTACCAGTAGTCATAAATGTGAACAGAGGCCATGAATGACTAGGATTGAATTTGGTTAGGAGGTTTCCCAGTATACCAGTAGTGATGAATACGGACCACGAAGGGCGAGGATTTTATTTTGGAAGGAGGTTTATTAGGCTACCAGTAGTAATAAATGTGAACAGAGATCATAAAAGGCCGATGATTGTATTTAGGAGGGAGTTTTCTCAAGCTTCCAGTAGTCATAAATATAATGTTAGGTCATGAAGGACAATGTTGTTTTAGGAAGGGTGGTTTTTAAAGCTACTAGTGGTCATGAATGTGGGTCATGAAGTGCATAGATTGTATTTGGAAGGTATGTGTCTTAGACTACCTAATCAAATCTAATACATTTATTTGTAGTAGACAATAACAAGTGTTGCATTTCAAGAGTCCATTTTAAATTTTGGCATCCTCATTACAGTATTTGTTATTAAGACTTACACAAAACGATACCATTCATTCCAGTCAACCATTTAATGAGAGTCCTATCCCCGGCGTCAGTCACCTAAACAAGTGGTCTAATATTTATATATTTAAAAGCTAAAAACTCTCCCACATTTTAGAACGCCTGTAAAGCTCTACAGTATTAAAGACGGGTTTTTACCGCATTGGGCGTTGGTCTATTATTTATTAGATTTGGTAATCTGTTGGTAGTCATAAATGTGAAAGTAGGTCATGAAGGGTAAAGAATATATTTTGAAGGAACGTTTTTCAAACTACCTCTAGACATAAATGTTAATAGAAGTCATTAAGAACAAAGTTGTGTTTGGGAGGGAGGTTTGTATAGCTACCAATAGTCGTGAATGTGGGCTATGAAGTTCAAATATTGTATTTTGAAGGAACGTTTCTCAGACTACCAGTATTCACACTTGTTAAGAGAGGTCATTAAGTACAAAGTTGTATTTGGGAGGGAGGTTTTTAAAGCCATATTCAAAGCTACTAGTAGTCATAAATGTGGGCCATGAAGTGTAAAGATTGTATTTTGAAGGAACGTTTCTCAGACTACTACTAGTCAAAAATATTAAGAGAAGTCATGAAGTGCAAAGTTGTATTAGAGAGGGAGGTTTGTAAAGCTACCAGTAGTCATAAATGTGGGCCTTGGAATGCATAGATTGTATTTTGAAGGAACGTTTCTCAGACTACCACTAGTCAAAGAGAGACATGAAGGGCAAATTTGTATTTGGAAGTGAGTTTTGTGAAGCTACCAGTAGTCATGAATGTAGGTTATAAACTGTAAAGATTTTATTTTTAAGGGAGGTTTCTTAGGCTACCAGTAGTCATGAATGTGGGTCATAAACTGTAAAGATTGTATTTTGAAGGGAGGTTTCTTAGGCTACCAGTAGTCATGAATGTGGGTTATAAACTGTAAAGATTTTATTTTTAAGGGAGGTTTCTTAGGCTACCAGTAGTCATGAATGTGGGTCATAAACTGTAAAGATTATATTTTGAAGGGAGGTTTCTTAGGCTACCAGTAGTCATGAATGTGGGTTATAAACTGTAAAGATTGTATTTTTGAAGGGAGGTTTCTTAGGCTACCAGTAGTCATGAATGTGGGTTATAAACTGTAAAGATTGTATTTTGAAGGGAGGTTTCTTAGGCTACCAGTAGTCATGAATGTGGGTTATAAACTGTAAAGATTGTATTTTGAGGGGAGGTTTCTTAGGCTACCAGTAGTCATGAATGTGGGTTATAAACTGTAAAGATTGTATTTTGAAGGGAGGTTTCTTAGGCTACCAGTAGTCATGAATGTGGGTTATAAACTGTAAAGATTGTATTTTGAAGGGAGGTTTCTTAGGCTACCAGTAGTCATGAATGTGGGCCATAAACTGTAAAGATTTTATTTTTAAGGGAGGTTTCTTAGGCTACCAGTAGTCATGAATGTGGGTCATAAACTGTAAAGATTTTATTTTTAAGGGAGGTTTCTTAGGCTACCAGTAGTCATGAATGTGGGTCATAAACTGTAAAGATTTTATTTTTAAGGGAGGTTTCTTAGGCTACCAGTAGTCATGAATGTGGGTCATAAACTGTAAAGATTTTATTTTTAAGGGAGGTTTCTTAGGCTACCAGTAGTCATGAATGTGGGTCATAAACTGTAAAGATTTTATTTTTAAGGGAGGTTTCTTAGGCTACCATTAGTCATGAATGTGGGTTATAAACTGTAAAGATTGTATTTTGAAGGGAGGTTTCTTAGGCTACCAGTAGTCATGAATGTGGGTCATAAACTGTAAAGATTTTATTTTTAAGGGAGGTTTCTTAGGCTACCTATAGTCATAAATGGAGAGGAGATATTAGGTAGGTCATTATAAGTGGGAGAGTATGCTGTATATAATACTTACTTTATAATATTTATCATATGAAAATCTGTGTAAGACCAGGCGTAGCCACCTATAGTAAAATAATCAAACAAAATTGTGTTTTTTATTTACCATTAAAGATTGTAAATAATAGGCACTAAATGCAGCAAAGCTGACTTTTCCACCTCCTAATTAATTGTTAGTCATTAGACAGAAAGCGATTATTTTTTATTATTTTGTTCCGATAAATTTTCCTCAAATTTGTTCCTCAGTACACATTTAAATGTAGGTAAAGTTGTAATATATAGATCAATACCTGCAATTATTTATTTGTCATACAGATTTTTGAAGAAAAAAAATTAGTTTTCATTTATAGGTTGTAGTCTAAGATATTAGTAAAATACGTTTTTCTAAAACATTTTTAAGTCAAATGTTTCTAGAATGATTAAGGTTATTATTTAATTAACTTGCAATTATTATTTAATTAAGGTTAGCTATTGATTTGCAATTAATAGCTGTCATTGTATTTAAAATAAATAAAGCACTTATTTTTGTTTTCTAAAATTATTCAACATAATTCACCGGTAATTTTTAGGTATTTATTTACGTATGTAATCATACCTTATTTTGTGTAATTTTCTTTAAATATTTTTCTATAAATATATTATTTAATAATGAACTCTCTACTTTTTTATATATATCAAGAAATCTGTCTAAACATCATATAACAGTTTTAGTGATACTATTAAATGACGGAATTCTGAGATATTGAGAAATATTGACACATATACTAATATATAACACCAATGACAAAATATAAAAATACCTCTAAAACTATATTTTTATTCATTATTCAATATCTTTTTCTCTCTCCAATTTTACGTTTATATCTAGTTTTAAATAACATAGTATTAACAAATCCAAAACTATAGACCTACTTAGAATATAGCCACTAAAATGTAAAACATTAATATAAATTAACACTATCATTAAATGAATTACGTTGAAAACTATCATGGTAAGTGACAAAGTTAGATGTAACAGTTGATGAGTTCCAGTTCGGTTTAAGTCTGGTGATTACAGTAATTAGAAATGCTGGGTAGACTCCCTCCACTAGTTTCCCCTAGCAACAGTGGGATACAACAAATTAGGGTTTAAATATATGTATAATAATAACTATTTTTTTAGTTACTCTATACAAGTTCTTGAAATATATAAGAGTAAATTAAAAAAGTAAAACTGTAAACAATTAAAATCTAGTGAAATTTATAATTTAATCATACAAATTAATTGATATAAAAACTATAAATTACAAATAAAGAATATCAATTATATTAATCAAGAATTTCTTTACTTTTTTAACATTTATAGCCATATATTGCTTAAATGTTTATATATAAAAACACCTAACTAATATTTAATTATCAAAATCGATTTCGATCACTATTGATCATCTTCAGTTGTACTGATTATCAATATACATTTCTTTACTTAAATTTTTATACTATCAGCTGTTGAAATTATTATTCTGCAAAAAGATATTTTTTATAACCTCTTGAATATGTACAACTGAAGATAATAATTCCTATTCTAAATCGATTTTGATTTTTAAAAATATCAAAATATTGCTAAGGAACATCTTTATTTATATGTATATATACATTTCTTTAATTGATAGGTCCATAATTTAATATATAATGTACTATCTCAGATTACGTAATTTTAAATTAAAAATGTAAACCTGCTGATATGTTATAAGAAGAACTAAAATACATATATTCATTATTTATAAGTAAAGGAGATACATACATGTTTTATTATATTTCGTCTTTCTAAGAAAAAAATATATACATCAGAGTTCACAAAAAGAAACTTTCTTAATTTATTATCTTGCAAATTTAATATTGTAAACAGTAACACTACATCCAGTCTCTTTTTAGTTTTATACTTGAACCGAATGTTAAAACGTTGTGAGACTTAAGTTTAATATAAAAGGGAAGATAACACAACTCAAAATGCACTTGTAAACAATAAGATTTATGAATCAAACGTCTCCAAAACTTACATAACTGACCCACAAACAAGGAGATATATGGGTACATTTATCTTTGAGAACTGTAAGGGACTGTGTACGGATGAGAACGGATAGATATTGTAGGAAGGATGAGGGTATTTGTAAGATTTATAACAAGATATATTACGACATCTAATACAGAATGAATTATTCTTAATTCAAAATCACATAATTAAGGCTTTATAAAGAGAAAACAATTGGTTAGATATAATATTATGTATTTATTATTTATTAGAATGCTAGAAGACGTATTTAGCAATCCATTACACGACAGATTACCTTATTCACTTCCTCTTGCTCTCTAAAAATTATTGAGGAAAAATGGCCAAAGAGGCACAGTTCTCTCCCCCTAAACAGGTAAGATCATTGACTGTAGTTTCGGATCACAACATTCACCATCGGCAACACCTAGGTCATTGCGTCCCCTCCCTGCGCGGGTAACCACCCGCGGGGCCAATCCATGTCTTCCAGGAAGGACTAGAATGGCAGATCACTCGCCTGTAGGTGTATCGAGGCCCTTTCTGAATTGGAGTCGAGAAGTTCTAGATTGTTCTCCAGTGTCACCATCACCAGTTCCAGAATCTTCTGGGCTTCCACCTCTAGGTCATATATGAAGACACTCATCGGCCGATCTGACAGTCAATCAAGAGTCAGAGTGAAGGGTCAGTGAGTGAGTCAGAGTGTCAGCCCCAGTGTATGTACAGTGGCAGTCAAGTGACAGTGTAGTGACTTTATATCGAGCAGTGTCGGACATTAGGTGAACAGAGTGATAATTAATATAAATTGTTGTAATTAGTAGTGATAAATAAGAGTCGAAATAGTGTCTAAGTAATAATTTATGTTTTTAAATATTTCATAGGGTGTAATTTAGTTATTTGGGAATTGTAAATAAAATTAACAATTAGTAGCCAAAAGTATAATTGTCTTATTTATTTAGAACTCTGTTGGACCATAATACAATCATTGATAACATTTTAAGCATACATAGTTTTTTTTTTTTTTTTTTTTTTTTTTTTTTTTTTTTTTTTTTTTTTTTTTTTACTTTATGGCACTTTTTACTTAATTGGATTAATGTAAAATTATTATTATGAAGTTGTAGCTTATTTCTGTCAATTAAAACATATACATTATATTTCGATACAGTTTTTTTGTTGATGGTATCGTATATTTCGTGTTGACTTTACAGTTATTTTTAATACATAAAATAATCATGCACTTCTTACATGGCATAAATAGTATAACTTTAAAACCCATTTTATATTTATAAAATGATTGTTGAATTGTTTTAATGTATTTAACATTTTACCATAAACGTAAAGTTGATATTACTTTGAAACAAAAACTGCATGTTTTTGTCTTATCCAAACGAATATTCAGGCAGGTTTTTAGGCGACCAAAAACATTACTAATACTTTCTCAAACCTACTTTAATTTCGTTTTACTGTCCATAGGCCTACTATATTATTCAAGTTTTGTTACGTAACTAAACAATTTAAAATGTAATTTAAGACACGTTCGACATTTCACAATAAATTTTAAATATATGTCTATTAATGTTTTTCTAATGCACTATACCATACGTTGTCTTGGTGATTAATTATTCCCATCAACATCCGGCAAGCTCAGACCATGCGAAAAGCATAAAGTATTTGTATCATCACTAAAAGAATTGCTTCCTGTATAAAATATATTAATTTAATCATAGTTTATTATGCGTTAAAAGTGAACCCATATGTTTAACAAAGACAATTGGAGAATTTCATAAAAGTTGAAGTAGGTTAAAATATAAACAATTGAATGAATCGGTGAAGACCTAAAAGAAGCAGATATTTAATAAATGGACTTTAGATCAATGTAGGGAGGGACCTTTTCTGTTAATGCCCTGCACTAATTTTTTCATTACTTCACTACCACTACTTTTTTATCGCGATTATGGTTACGTCAGGCTAGGTTAGGTTTGGTGTCTACTAAAGTTGATCAAAAACTGGTAAATCCAATGATTACCATACCACCGAATGCACTGTCCGTGTGTAAGTTCTTGGAAAGCGATAAGATAAGGCCAGCGATACCGAATTCCTGGCGGATAAGGAATTCGCTAACAGTGGACTTAAAAACTATTGGGGAACAGTTTTTAGAGCATAATAATATTCATAAAGTAGTAGTGAATTAATGGAAACAAAAAAAATGAAGTGGTATTGAATTAACGGAAAAGATTTCAAGGTTCTAGCAAAATATTTAATCTTGAAAATTCTGTCAGAAGGTGACAAAACAAAGAGCAAAAAAACTATCCATTGTAAGAATGACAGCTCATTCGGAAAGATTAAAACAACTTTCGATGTAAATAAAACCCAACTTATCAAAACAGTGTAACCTGTTGGGATATATAGGTCTCTAGAACTTCCGTCAATCGGTTCACGGATTCAAATCCCGGGAGGTCCACTAAAAATTGTCTTAATATATTTTGACTGCTGTCCCATAGCAACGTTTGTTGGTAAATTTAAAAATTCAACTGGCATAAGTAGAACAAAAAAAATATACATTTATCACATTATTATTTAATGAAACAGTGCCTATAAAAAAGATATAAAATTCACCATGTATATACTCCTAAAACACAAGCAGTGCACAAACCAGCAATTTATATTTTCATAAATTCTTTATTTACAAACTGTCTCATACGTATCCTGTCTAAACCTAGCCAAATTAATTTAGCAACAATTAAATGTTACGCCATAATCTCCCATTCTATTTAAGTAAAAACGTAATGGTGCTCCAGCCATAAGTCTCAACAAAAATAGGTGCAATATTAGACAATGCTTATTGCACGTGTTGCAATACCCAGAGTGACCATGACAATGCTTCACGTATGCAAATATACAGAAATGGAAATTGCAGTGTATGCTAAGTTATTTCGTAATGATTCTTACAAATGATACATGCTATCACCATGATTTAAGTTATACAGAAGAAAAACATGAGGTCCACAAGCCAGCCCAGTGTGAAATGGAGAACTTCCCCCTGTACAAGAGGATTATGATTCATCCGAAGATCATTTTTGTAAGTTTATGTATTTCTTTCCAGCTTGGTTATTACAAAAATAAAACATAAAATAATTACTTATCCAAAAATGTGAACAGTTGATGAAAGATATTTGGCAATAACTCAACTAACACTATAATTAATTAGTTTATAAATAATAATTGCAGTTTATTGCTATGGTAAATCTACATCAGTTAGCTATTGCTACAGTGAAAATTTTAAATTTCTATACACGATTTTTTTCTATTTTCAGCCATGATGATTTATTCTATTAACTTTGCTGGCTGGACTGAAATACTTATGTGTTTTATTTTTAATTTTCTTTTGTTTAATAAATGAAAAACTGACATTTTGAAAATTTTATGTTAAGATTTTTAATCTCAGATTTCAAAATGCACGATGATAGTAATTTTGATCCTTGAAAACATGTAAAAAATAGTGACAATGAATTTTAGTTGCCTGATGCTTGTATCAGTCGTTATATTTATACCAATTTTTGTAGTTCCTGCTCTTTGACTTACCTTTTGCTCAGTCAGGCGTGCATGACGTAAAGTTTTTTTAACATTAAATTAAAAGTACCATTAAAATACTTACATACATGATTTGAGACATTCTTTTACCTTGTTTTTCTGATTCGTCTAGTAATGGATTTTAAAATTAATTGTTCTTAGTTTACTAAGTGAATTTAAAATGTTTTCTCTAAGCTACTAGAGTGTCAAAACGTAATGAATGAATTTATTTATTCATTGCGTTTTGACATTAGTTCAAAGGAGTGCTTAATTTACTTACTTACTATTGCAACCTGATATGGTAAAAATGATTATTTTTAAGCAGTGTGAAATGAAGATTATCTTAATTTTGTTCTCCTTATGTTGATAGTAAAACCTGTAACATAGAGTTGGCCTTCAAACTGAATAATATAATAGTAACATTTTCAAGTTAAGTTTTTGTCTGGCTTTAAGCAAATTTCAATATTTTTGATGAGAATGTAAGATTTGATATAGCCTCTTCACTAGAAGTTGTTGCAAACAATAGCTATATAACAAGTGATCATCTAAGACTTTGGAAAAATATATTTGTTTATTGTCCGTTAAAATAAGTGCGTATTTGTCATGACAATAAATTTACCAAAATTCATTATACATATCTAGTAAAAATCATGATCTAAGTTTTTTTTTTAATTTATGTTGTGTCTTTTTACGGAATCTTCTAGCCTTTTTGGGGGTTGTATAGCACAGTTTAATACCACAAATAGCCCTTAAAAAGGTTGATCCGCTACAAACTGGTAGATGGCCAAAGATTTTGTTGGTTGTAGTAAGACACTGTATTTGTATAAGTGACCACGATTCAAGTTAACTAATACATCAAAGAAAAGATACTTCTGTATGCCTGTCACACAATTATACATTATGTAGTGTAGTCATGAAGAAGAATTATCAATTCGAACATTTACTCTAAAAATATTTGGTGAGTTCAATTAAAATGCTTGAACATCTGCCAATTTGTACAATTGGATCAACCTTTTTAAATGCTGTTTGTTGTATTAATTTGAGCTAGACAACCCCTTTACAATTGTTTAAATTTTGAATTATGTTATTTTTAACATTGGTGTGGAACATCTTGTGGACCATCATCCGATGGAAGTGATGAGTCACTAACTACTCTAAAAAAATATTGCTTAAGTACAGTAGGCATTTACAAAGTTGTATGCTTTGCCAACTTGAGCTAAGAAGAAAATATTAAACCGTCTGGAACGAGTTAGTTTAATTGTAACATTTTAAAATTTAAACCAGTGTCATCTTTTAAAGAGTGAACCTTTTAAGGTCAATTTCCGTGGGTTTGTTTTATTATTAAAGACACATTTTGATGTACTTCCTACTTTCCAGTACAACCTATGCTCTCATTTAAGATTTTTTCCTGACTCCTTGCAAGCCAACCCCCTTATTTGACATAACATCTGTAGTTGCTACAAAAAAATATATAAATAGGTGCAGTATTTATGAACCAGGTTTCATTGCTTTATCTAATATCGTTCATAAATGATAAACCTGTTCCGGGAATTTTCTTCTACACTGTATAGATACTATTATATAGATGTATATTATTATTATAAATAAGAATGAGTTGTCTTTCTTTGAGATATTTTTACTAATGTTAAATCTACATTTCAGACACCCAGATTTGGTGGTTCCTGAAGGACTCGTCATTTATCACCATACAGATGATCATGACCTAGTAAAGTCTGTCAAGAGGATAGTTAATCCCCGGAGGTTGGGGTACGGACCTGGTGAAACGTCTATACATATAAACACATCGTCCTGGCTGATCGTTGTTTCTACATTTAAGACTAAAGACAAGACATTTAAGTGTAAAGTGGTGGTTCCTGAAGGACTCGTCACTTCTCACCCTATAGATGACTACGAGCTATGTGTAATCTGTCGAGTGGCTAGCTAGTTCCTGGAAGTTGGAGTACGGACTTGCCTTCATTAGTGAAACGTCTATATATCTATACACATCATCTTGGAAGATCGTTAATTCCATATTTCAGACTCTCGAGTAAAGTGGTGGTTCCCAAGGGACTCGTCACTTCTCACCCTACAGATGATTACGAGCTAAGTGTAATCTGTCAAGTGGATAGTTAGTTCCCGGAGGGTGGAGTTAGTAAAACGTACTGCCTTCATTAGTGAACAATCTATACACATCATCCTTACACAGTTCACAACCCTTGTATTTTAAGTCAAAGGGTGATTTTAAAAAATTAACCCCTATTTCTCCCCATTATATTTCCGAGAACATCTCTGCAGGTGGTTTGACAAAGAGCTGGACTATTCAGTTTTCTCTATCACACTTCATTTCTCAAATTAACATAAAATAACGACCTTTGTAGTATTTTATGTAGGTGTGTTTACTATATCTGGTAGCTAGGCAAGAAATACTCTCTCCCCTGCTAAATCTATGGTAGCATTTCAATTTCTAACTTGAAACTGTACTCTCATTGTCTTGTAGCTTTAGTATAGTTTCATTTACTTTTCTTCCACCCGGTCATTTTCTAATACATCAGAAATGTTTATCTACCAAACAGAACAAATGTTGACACTGGAATAGGTGCAGAATAAGCCATTAATATAATTTATTAGAATACTAATAAGAGCAAAACAACCTAGATAATTGCATTGTATGTCTATTCTTAAATGCCATTTTTATAACATATAAATAAAATGATATCATATTGATTTGTGAATGTTCAATGCTTGCATGTCACACAACCTGAGGACATTTTTTCTATTAAGTAATACATATTTTTAAAATAATTTAACATAGTATTTGTAACTAATAGATTTTATTAGTAAAAGTAGTGTTATTAATCAACAGAAACCAATAAAAATATTTATTAAACAATATCAATAAATTTAGTACTGTATATTTATGTGTAATATACGAAAACTATACACAGTTAAATGATATTATGTCATTATTTAAGACGCTAATCGTCAATATATGGGAGAATTATCGAGAAAGGTTATTCATTAATATCGCAACAAACGGGGCAAATCTAGTCTAACTCTGGCTATTAATTCAATCTCCTTACAATTAATCAGTTTTGTACACCCTGTGGTACGTGCAGATAGAATAATAAAAATTAGTCAAAATTGTTTTTTTAAACAAAAAAAATTTTTTTTTTTAATTTTATTCCTCGTTTAATTAAATATATATATAATCATATTATTAATGCAGTACGTATATTCAAAAACAACCGACAATCCTGAATTAAGGACATTGGTTTAGTAGCCACTAGGAGACTTAATGTATTCACATCTTCATTAAAGGCATAACCGATGGAAAAGAAATAGATGTCAATACCACCTGACCATAATGACCCAATACCATAATGACCCAAAAAGTCATTATGTGTACACATATTCTGAATCGTGAGGCATATAAATTGTACCATGCTTTGCTGAAGCAGACGATTTGTATTTTCTATTTTATTGGTTTTTCAGAAGTTATAAGCGAATTTCAAGAAGAAAACTAGATATTGTCTCATGTCATCGGAATGTAATTAAGTAATGTAATACAAATATTTTCCCACTCTTATTTTAGCCTGGTAAGATAGTGAGCCTCAAAGTACTGGTAAACACAGTTAACGTTTGCTCAAAGAAATCTTATATAGTCTTTGTCGTTTCCAAGTTTTCAAGGGTTTATAAAAAAATATTTTCTCGTTAACTTGTTAGTATTATTAAATTATACTTAATGTTATAATAAAAAATAATAACTGAGCACCCTTAAACAGTTTTTTATTAAATTAACACGACTGGTTTCGGCATTTATGCCATCTTCAAAGGTGTTATGTGTTTACAAAACAAATAAAATTAAATAAATAATTATCATAAAGGAAACATATGTTAAATTAGTAAATATTTTTGATTTGGTGGTTAGTTGTCATTTTGTATGTTATTTCTTATGTGTATAATTGTTTCGATTATTGGGTTTCTTTTTTGTGTTAACATGGTGTTGATTAAATTATTGGGATTTTCTTGGTTGTGTTTATAAATTTCAAGTTCTTCTTGAGAATCTAGTTTTTGCTTTTTGAACCGAATTTTAGAATTTTCATGTTGGTTTTCATATTTGTGTAGTTGTAATTATTGCTTAGTAAGTGTTCTGCAAAGGAAGATTTCATTGAAGTTCTGTTGTTTGATTTTAGAGCTTGTATGTGTTCATTAAATCTTCGTTTAAATGATCGTCCTGTTTGTCCAATATAATAGTTTGGGCAGTCTGAACATTCAATTTTGTAAATTCCTGATTTGTCAAATATATCTTGGGTTTTATGTAATTTTGAAGTGGATTTCTTTTGTATTATGTTAAATGCGTTGTTATTTGTTTTAAAACCAATTTTGAATTTTTCTTTTTTAAAGGTTTTTCTAATTGCTTTATTAAGTATTGTGTTGTGGGGAACACAGATGAATGCTCTATTTTCTGGTTCTTCTTGACAAATGTTTCTATTTTTTATTTTTATTTTATGTAATGTTTTGTCGATTGTGGAAGGTTTGTAACCATTAGCCATTGCTATTTGTTTGATTATTTTGAATTATTCTTCATTGAAATCATGTTTGTCCATAGGTACTTCTACTAGTCTTTTAATAAGAGATAGAAATGAAGCCATTTTATGACACCATGGATGATTGGAATTTATTGGGATTATAAGATCTGATTGAGTGTTCTTTCTGTAAATTTTAAATATATGTTTTTGAACAATTTTGATAAATTGTTAAATCTAAAAGTTAATTTCTTTATTTTGCCTTTCCATTGTAAATTTGATTGTTTTAGAGATGGAATTCAGATAGTTTAGAAGTTGAGTTTGTTGATCTTTTGTTCCTTTGAATAAGCAAATAATATCAACGTAAAGAAACCAATAAATTAAGTTGTTTCTAAGGGGATGTTTAATATTAATTATTTTTGATGATTCTAAATCATTTATATAAATATCAGCAAGAAGATCTAAAAGAGGAGATCCCATTGCCAAACCTTCCTCTTGTTTGTAAAATTTATCATTAAATTCAAAGTAGTTCTGATTTACACTTACTTTTGTTAGGTTGATTATATCGTTGATGTTGGATTCAGTTAGGTTATTCATGCTTTTTTCTAAATTTCCATAGAAAAAAAAACTCATTAGAGTTAAACACAAAGACTGATAAGAAAGAACAGAAAATTGAGAGGGTATTAGAAAATATAGAATCTAAAAAGACTACAAGAAAATTAGTTATGTCATCTTCAGTTAATGAAAAAGAAGTAGATGGTACAAGAAGCAAACAATTAAGAAATAATAAAACTGTGAAGTGCCATGTAGAATTTAGAAATAAAAGAGGTAAATAAAGAAGTAACGATAAATGTTCAATAAACAGTACCGATTTTGAGAATTGTAGCATTGTTCCTCCCACAGAGGTTATTCCAAAATTTGAACATATTAATAAACTGGTTGAAAGAAACTCAAGATAAGTCTATCATAGTACTAAGCAGTGATTCTTCTTTTAACAGTCCTCAACAAAATATAATTTCCATCATAAAACAAGAAGACTATAAAGAAAAAGTATTTGATTTTATAAACATCATCCCATTCAAATTTTTACACATAGATCCCACTGCTGATTATCATAAAACATTGAATTCTACCATCATAAAAAGTAAAATTCTTTCTATAATAGAAAAGAAAAGACTAAAACAAATCAATCCAAAAGCTCCTAAAATGAGAGGCCAACCTAAAATACATAAAAACGGAATCCCAATCAGAACTGTAGTTAATTACCAAAATGCCCTTTCATACAAATTATGCAAGTTCCTCAATCAATTTATCAAAAACAACATACAATACAAAAATAATTTCAAAATAAAAAACAGACTAGAGTTAATAGAGAATGTAAAAAAGATCAACATTCCAGAAGATTCTTCATTTATTTCTTTTGATGAACAAAATATGTACTCAAACATTCCAATTAATGAAATAATAAAAATTCTTCATGGAAATTTAGAAAAAAGCATGAATAACCTAACTGAATCCAACATCAACGATATAATCAACCTAACAAAAGTAAGTGTAAATCAGAACTAGATTGAATTTAATGATAAATTTTACAAACAAGAGGAAGGTTTGGCAATGGGATCTCCTCTTTCAGGTCTTTTTGCTGATATTTACATGAATGATTTAGAATCATCAAAAATAATTAATATTAAAAATCCCCTTAGAAACAACTTAATTTATTGGTTTCGTTACGTTGATATTATTTGCTTATTCAAAGGAACAAAAGATCAACAAACTCAACTTCTAAACTATCTGAATTCCATCTCTAAAACAATCAAATTTACAATGGAAAGGCAAAATAAAGAAATTAACTTTTAGATTTAACAATTTATCAAAATTGTTCAAAAACATAAATTTAAAATTTACAGAAAGAACACTCAATCAGATCTTATAATCCCAATAAATTCCAATCATCCATGGTGTCATAAAATGGCTTCATTTCTATCTCTTATTAAAAGACTAGTAGAAGTACCAATGGACAAACATGATTTCAATGAAGAATAATTCAAAATAATCAAACAAATAGCAATGGCTAATGGTTACAAACCTTCCACAATCGACAAAACATTACATAAAATAAAAATAAAAAATAGAAACATTTGTCAAGAAGAACCAGAAAATAGAGCATTCATCTGTGTTCCCCACAACACAATACTTAATAAAGCAATTAGAAAAACCTTTAAAAAAGAAAAATTCAAAATTGGTTTTAAAACAAATAACAACGCATTTAACATAATACAAAAGAAATCCACTTCAAATTACATAAAACCCAAGATATATTAAAACAAATCAGGAATTTACAAAATTGAATGTTCAGACTGCCCAAACTATTATATTGGACAAACAGGACGATCATTTAAACGAAGATTTAATGAACACATACAAGCTCCAAAATCAAACAACAGAACTTCAATGAAATCTTCCTTTGCAGAACACTTACTAAACAATAATTACAACTACACAAATATGAAAACCAACATGAAAATTCTAAAATTCGGTTCAAAAAGCAAAAACTAGATTCTCAAGAAGAACTTGAAATTTATAAACACAACCAAGAAAATCCCAATAATTTAATCAACACCATGTTAACACAAAAAAGAAACCCAATATTCGAAACAATTATACACATAAGAAATAACATACAAAATGACAACTAACCACCAAATCAAAAATATTTACTAATTTAACATATGTTTCCTTTATGATAATTATTTATTTAATTTTATTTGTTTTGTAAACACATAACACCTTTGAAGATGGCATAAATGCCGAAACCAGTCGTGTTAATTTAATAAAAAACTGTTTAAGGGTGCTCAGTTATTATTTTTCATTATAACATTATTATAAATAGCAGCCCTAGGAGTTACAACTTTTCTACTAATAAATTATACTCATACCAAACTAATCACAATGAATCAAAGTGTGATTTGGAAATTTTCGACTTTTTCAAAATTTTTTGAAATGTTCGATGTTTTCGAAATGTTTGACTTTTTAGAAGTTTTTTATTCCCAATAAATGATTTTATTATTATTATTCTCGCTACAGATACAGGTTAAATACGACTCACGAGTAATTTCACTCATAAAAACGTGTTTGTAAACACAAATAACACAACAAAAAGCAAATAAGTCTAAGCAAAATCTCCAGTATTATTTTACTTAAAGAATATAACATGTTGGACTCTATAAAATTAGTTTGAAAATTATTGCTTACTTATTTTAAGTTTGACAGCAAATTAAAGCTCAGGATTTTGTCATTTCAGACAAGAGGTGCAAGACCGTTCCACCAGTACCAAAGGTATTTCATTCGAACTATAGCTAGTGCTACTTCCAAATGATATAAGCATATAACTTAGTCGTAATATTGAAGATATTAAATTGAGACCAAATTAATACATTTTTTGTTTTTGGTTCAAGTTACTCCTTAGGTGTTAAGTAGCCCTTTTTTTATGGTACTATAGTTAAGAATAAATACAAAAACTTATAAATATTGTTTTCTTGCTGTTATAAGATAAATTTTGAACGGGATAAGAAACTCCATTAAAACTATCACAATGTAATTTAAATGAGTGCATTTGATTTTTTCATTATTTAGAATACCCCATTCTCGTTACACATATTGAAAGATAATCCACATAATTCGTCATATCCATCCGTAGAAAATATTTTCCTGTAGTTAAATAACTAATGTATGTTTAAAAAACTAATCTATTCTTTTTAATGTCTAATGTATGATTTTTTTATCTAATGTATGATAAAAAACTGTGAAGGTTATTTCTGACATGAATTTCTGCAGAATTGTTATAGTCATATCTTACAATAAACTGAACTTTAAAACTTCTTTATTTTTAGTGTGTTATTAACTCAGAATAAACATTGATATTGATAAATATTTTCTCGCACGCATGCGCAAATTCAATCTATTACGTACAATTTCTAGCCTGAAGGCTATTAGAAAGATGAACCTATATTTTTAACAAGTTACTTCATAAATTATGGAATGTTGATATATACTTACTATTTGCAGTTTATATTGAAAATGAGTACATACGTTATTTAACATTTCAATTAACTGTAAAATATTTGTATATTTTGAACATAAATAAATTAGTTGACTAATGGGAACATTTTTTAACAATAGGAATACATAAAATTAACAATATAAATTTAAACACATACAATACTGTGTTGACAATATGTAAGCTATGCATTCAAATGATACAGATAAAAATAAAAAAATATTTATTTAAAGTATAATAATTAACAACAAATTAACAACATATTTTTACTATATAAAAATACTATCCAAATCAACTATTGTGAAATGAAACAAAGACTAATAACATATGAGTATATATCCATAATGGTTCTAACAATAACAAAACAAACTTAACAGCAACACCAAATCAATCAACAATTTACTAACTGTTGTTTAAATATACTTGAAAACAAATTTACTCCTTGGATTTTTCAATAGCTGGCAGTAGGCTTAATGTGTGGAGGGGGACAGGCACTGAAAGTGAAAGCTGCAATGACCTGAAGAATTCACACGTCGTATTCAATGCTCATTTAGTAAACAAAGCGTGTTCAGCATTACCTATATTGTGTTTATATGTTAAATTGACCCATTTTCATTTGGATTTTTTTAGCAAAGAAAGTATACACCTAATTTAAAGTAATAGAAATTTACCTCTTGAATGTGTTCAATTACCTTGATTGTCCAATCCGTGTTTTTTTGTGGATGTGTGTATATTAGTGGCTAACCCTATTAGTCTATTCTTTACCCTATTAATAAATCACCGTTGTGTTTAATAGATAAATCTCAGTGTTTTATCAATAAGAGTGCTTTGTTAATACTTGTTTTTAAGTTAGCCTAAATAATAATTAAATCAATTACATAGAAAATAAGTAGGCCTAGCCCATATGACTTCCTTAAGGTAGGTAACACAAAGTCATTTATAACGTATGGCGCCTTTAGTAAGAAGTATTTTTTATTCTATACGGTTCATATTTTCTCACAATTTCACCGTAAAATAAACTTCAAATATTTTACATCGAAGAATCAATTTCCAACCCAATGTTCATTTTACTATTTTATGATTTGTATGAATCTACGTTTTTTTCTAACACTAAATTAAGTTCCCATTTATTATAATTCTAAAAACAAGTATTATTTAAGGGGAATCTCTAAAATTCGTCATTACTGTACGGCTTAATCATCCCATACACATTCGCTTCCGATGTGAAGAAGATGCGGTATTGTCGAGAACTGCAAAGAAGTCTTGGCGAGTAGGTTCACCATACATGATCAAGTTATCTAGGCGTCACCGAGTCGGAGAGGCAGTCTTCACAACAGCCACCACCTAATCACTTGAGTCGTGCAGTGTTTATTTGATTATTGTTTCTATTTGATTGATTGTGTATTGGTATGAAAAAGGGGGAAA
Organism: Stictocephala bisonia; assembly: GCA_035578905.1. Lineage (NCBI taxonomy): Eukaryota > Metazoa > Arthropoda > Insecta > Hemiptera > Membracidae > Stictocephala > Stictocephala bisonia. The sequence continues at coordinate 79,058 of JAQJVL010000339.1, read as the reverse complement.
AGGACATTATATTATTTTACTGGAAGAAGTAGGAGTTTTAGAATAGAGAAGGGAAAAATTAATATTTGGACTAAAAACTAGCTAGTGAAAATATAATATGTTTATTCACATATTATTCCCCAGATGACTTCAAGCGTCGATGAAGCGTATGACCATTCACGATCGCTCCAAGCGTCGACCCATGCTGCACCTGACGGTTTATTCGTGTATGTGTCAAAGGAGTAAATCACTCTCATCGGCATGGTAAAGGACTTCTGACTTTCATGGGGGCTATCCAAGTGGCTGGTCGTGTTCTGCGGTTGACCATTTGTGAGGAGGAAACAGTTTCTGTCATCCTGGATGGTCTCACTCCAAAGAAGAAGTCCCTCCTAGAATTCATGGCACGTTCTGTGATCTTCAAGGATATATACCAGTACTGCATCATATCGCGCAGCTTGAAGCTTTCTGACAGGTTGTGGGAGGAACGTGCCTGGAAATTGCATTCCAGTACACTTCGTAGAGTAGTAGGTCTCCTAGTGCATATCCACTTTGAGCAGGTGGGGTGCATCTGGCGTCACTGCCAACACATACGTTAGCGTGAGTTAGGGAGTGGCCTCCCAAGCGGCTCCCCTAGCTTCTTTGTCAGATTCTTCCACCAAAGGAGTATTCTGAATGAAGGGCCTGATATGCTGTCTGGTATGGCTGCGCTGGGCATCCGGGCTAAGTCCTCCGTATAAACCTATCTCAATCAATAAATCAAGAAATATTTATTGTGACAGTAAAGCGCTTTATAATAGTGTCAAAAGAAACAATCAATGATAAATTATTGACATTGCTTAACTTAGGTAATAATAGTATAACTTAAATTAGTCTAACGCGCACGACAGCTATTCCCCTTCACTGTAATGGCCAAAAATATGAGGAGTTCCTTCTCGCCATTTTTAAAATACTTAAAATATCTGTCATGTTCCAAGTACATATTGTGAGTTTTCAACATCTATCTCAACTTGTGGGAGATACGGAGTACCGATCACTTCTTGATTCTGACTCGGCCCGTAGTCTCATGTCCTCCACAGCTTGTTAATAGCAATAGCATTCTTATAAACGAACAGCTCTAACCTCACAGCCGGTTAGCTCTAATGTATTTTTTCTCCGTTATGACGTATAATAACAGCAGTTTTTAGTATATATTTAATTTTCCGCAGTATATGCATTTTGTCTTGTTTACTATATTTTTTGCATTATTTATTCATAGTGAGACTGCGTTCTTTGTAATACGAGTGTTTATTACGTATATACGGACAATAGTTCTTATATTTTTTCCAGACAGACTTCAATATTTTATAAGTGGGAATTAACCTACAAAATAAATGTTTCACCATGGACAGAAATATACAGTTTCGGAGGATGAAACATTTTTATAAATATGGCTAATCAGAATGAGTTCACAATTTCGATTAAAACTATTTACCAACGAAACAAATACATCTGAAGATATTTAATACTTATTTTCATGCTCAATATACCACAGTATTTTTGACAGAATTATGTCCACCCACCCACCATTACTCGTATATTATATATTATTCCCAGTTAGGTCATCGCAAGCATTATGTGACAACCATATCCAATTTACTGTATGATTATTATATTTATGAATATTAAATATCACTTAATACAGTATTTAACCATTATTTCAAGGTTTTGTAAAATTGTGATAGTCTTTTACGAATGTTAGTGAGAAAGCAGAGTTGGATCCTCCTGACATATATGTACATATATGCAATTTACAAGAAAGTAATTTACTGTGAAAGGTGGAATCATTTCAGATTGAAAGAGTTGCATATTATATTGAATACAAAATTAAGTGATACATTTTTGTAGGTTTAATAAAGGATTGTGTTACTTTAGAATATATTGAATAGAGGGTTAAGTAGTACGTTTATTTAGATTGAATAGAAGATTACGTGGTACGTTTTGCGTAGACTGAGTGGAGAGATAAGTTATACGTTTTGTATATTGTAGAGGGTTAAGTGGTACGTTTGTGAAGACTGAGTAGAGAGGTAAGTGACACCACGAAGCACGTTTATGTAGATTTAAATGAAAATGAAATGAAAAATGCCTTTATAAAAGGGGTGAAGTTAGGACTGTAAAGTCCTCTCTAACGCAACCTCAAAATACTAGAGAAGAGAGGGATGAATTAAATAGAGGATTAAGTGGTTCAATTGCATAGACTGATTAGAGATAAGCTATACGTTTTTGTTGATTGTGAAGAGATTTAAGTGGTATGGTTTTGTATACTGAGCAGAGGTCCCATTGTACGTTTTTTTCAATACCACTGTACGTGTATGGGTGAGCGGGTGGGTCAATACCACTGTACGTGTATGGGTGGGTCAATAATACTGTACGTTTATGGGTTTGCTGGTGGGCCAATACCACTGTACGTGTATGGGTGGGCGGGTGAGTCAATACCACTGTGCGTGTATAGGGAGCCTGGTGGGTCAATACCACTGTACGTGTATAGGGAGGCTGGTGGGTCAATACTACTGTACGTGTATAGGGAGGTGGGTGGGTCAGTACCACTGCACGTGTATGGCTGGGCGGGTGAGTCAATGAAATGAAATAGTTTTTATTGCTTTTTGACAATATGTACATATTGTATAGCAAAAGTCATATTATTACTAGTGTACTAGTGCAATACTAGTGTACGTGTATGGGTGGGTGAGTGGGTGAGCAAAGGGCATTTTCTTTGGACAAATTAAATTCCTGTCACATACCATGTGCTTCTTGCACACATGTGCACACATTCTTGTATACCACTGTAGGGTGGGTGAATATCACTGTACGTGTATGGGTGGGTCAATACCACTGTACGTGTATGTTTGGGTCAGTACCACTGTACGTGGATTTCCAATTCTACTGCACGTTTAATTGTTCGATGTAAAGGTTTTGGCATCTGATGTGGAACAATGCCATTTTTCTGAGCCATTCCTACCCTGGTAAGATGGCGTCATGAGAGTGATACACCTCCTCACCTGTCAGGGAACCTTCACTCACCCAGTTCACAAGGTGTTCCTCCTCCTCTTGTAGAGCAAAAAAATCTACAAAAGTTCTCATCATGCAAATACTTTGAGTTCGCAACTGCAAACATTTGTTGTTGAAACCTGAGAGGATACAAGGCCCCCGAAATGTTTCGTACTCGTTAATTTGTTTATGCTATATTTTGTTCTTGTTGCCTTTCCCTTGCCCCCTTTGCCTGGTTTAAAACGACCCGAATACGACTATTTTTTTTTAATATTGTGACAAAAAACTTTGCAAAGTGACAAGTGCTAGGGTTAGGGAAAGAACGAACAGGGGCGTTACAGATTAAGATACCATGTGATTGTAAATTATGTGTAAATAATAATGTACTTTCATTTGATAATTATCCTTGTGTAATGAAAGTTCCAGAGTCCTCAATCATACATATTGTTCCAGGTTCATGGTCCAGATTAAAAACTCTGAAGATTCCAGCTAGGCATTCTTTTTCTTCAGGTTCACTCAAGACGGTAGAGGAGTGTTTAGATAAAAGTTGGCCGACCGTAGTACTATATTGGAAGCTGTCCTTTACAGCAACATATCGAGGTATCACTAAATCTCAATTATTTATCAAGACTCATTTAAAAGAAATGAAGAGGGTTCCATACTTTTTCATAACTAAGAGAGATTAATCAGTCGGAATTTCTGATAGGGTGACTCTTTTGAATTGAAACTTGTGGCGTCTTATTCAGAAAAAACAGGCTTGAACATGATGGTGAACTCATCCTAGCCTTTCATTTAAACCTTTTACGAAATCATCCACGGGCCCTTCCCTCTAGGTTGAAAAAAATACAAACTACATCAAGAGATATAAAAACACTTTCTACTAAATCTCAATTATTTATCTGGACCCAATTAAGGGAAATGAAGGTGGTTCCATAATTTTTCAACACCCTGTATATTTTTATATTTTTGATAAAAGGTTGGCGATCAATATTTTTAGACAAATTAATATTTGATTGCCAACTATGGTATATCCGGTTGCCAACTCAGGTTTACAACCAGAGTTGGCAACTGTTGGCCGTCAACGCTGGTGTAAACCCGCCTTTATAATGTTTATAAAACTATTATAACTGCCGCATATTAATGTCAACCGTTCTTGTATAAAAAATGTACGATGCGTGCTACAAATGTTGTAAATTAATTGAGTATTATATTAAAGTATGGTAAGTACATACAATTCCCTTGTCTGTTAATCCAATTTCTCTATGTACTTACATACGTAAATATACATGAAGAGATAGAATGGGTTGGATCTACGTTCCCTTTACACATTCCCAGAACGATTTTATAAGTCTTGCCACTACATTAACATATCTAACAAATAAAACACAACAATGCGTAGTAAAATACAATTACTCTGTGAACTTTGGGGCAGAATGATAATACATATAAAGAGGTACAAAGTTCGATAAAAACCATTCTTAATGACCCTGACACCTGAATGAATAGAAAACATATGTAAATACACAGATGCCTGTGTATGCTAAAATCAACGGTAATGTCCCTTGTTCAAATCTGTTTCGTCATTTCCCTGAAAATGACAGACAGAGAATGTGTGTAACATTTGAAAAACAATTGGTTCTCCACATCTGAAGACGAACACCTCAATTCGAGAACTTCAATTCATTTCACTTGTTTCTGTAAGTAACTTCTGTTCGTAATAAGTCAAAATACATAGGTAATTATTTTCTTTCAAACTTCTTACATGATTATTGTCATCATAGAACTAAATAAATGCCCTATCAAAAGTACTTTACTTTAGAAAATAAAATTATTAAAAGCTTATTTTTAAGTAATCCTATAGTCCCCTTATATATGACAACACAACTGCTTTAATAGGTTTACATGTGTGAACAGAGATTTTGGTGATATAAAAAGTGATAGCATAATTCAGTGAGGATGCCAATTCATTATATTTTTAACAGTTACGTTGTAATTATATATATATATGATTCAATTAATATGACCTCATTATATCGTATTATTATTTTTAATTCATATTTACGATGGTTTTGTACGTATGAATATATTTTATCACCTTTGCCTGCTAAAAGTATAAACATACCGTTCTAATATTGAATTTCTCAATTTATACGAAATATGAATAAAATCATAATATTCTGTATGCGTTAAAATACAGAAATGTGAAAATGTTGAATATCATGACATTTATAATACCATAAAATTGAAAATTATCGTAGTCTCTACTTCTGTATGTCTGTCTGGCTGTGTCAGTCTGCTTGGATGTCTGTCAGTTTATCTACTGTATGGCTGTGTCAGTCTGCTTGGATGTCTGTCAGTTTACCTACTGTCTGGCTGTGTCAGTCTGCTTGCATGTCTGTCAGTTTACCTAATGTCTGTCTGTGTCAGTCTGCTTGGATATCTGTCAGTTTACCTACTGTCTGGCTGTGTCAGTCTGCTTGGATGTATGTCAGTTTATCTATTGTCTGGCTGTGTCAGTCTGCTTGGATGTCTGTCAGTTTATCTACTGTCTGGCTGTGTCAGTCTGCTTGGATGTCTGTCAGTTTACCTACTGTCTGGCTGTGTCAGTCTGCTTGGATGTCTGTCAGTTTATCTACTGTCTGGCTGTGTCAGTCTGCTTGGATGTCTGTCAGTTTACCTACTGTCTGGCTGTGTCAGTTTGCTTGGATGTCTGTCAGTTTACCTACTGTCTGGCTGTGTCAGTCTGCTTGGATGTCTGTCAGTTTATCTACTGTCTGGCTGTGTCAGTCTGCTTTGATGTCTGTCAGTTTACCTACTGTCTGGCTGTGTCAGTCTGCTTGGATGTCTGTCAGTTTACCTACTGTCTGGCTGTGTCAGTCTGCTTGGATATCTGTCAGTTTACCTACTGTCTGGCTGTGTCAGTCTGCTTGGATGTTTGTCAGTTTACCTACTGTCTGGCTGTGTCAGTCTGCTTGGATGTCTGTCAGTTTATCTACTGTCTGGCTGTGTCAGTCTGCTTGGATGTCTGTCAGTTTACCTACTGTCTGGCTGTGTCAGTCTGCTTGGATGTCTGTCAGTTTACCTACTGTCTGGCTGTGTCAGTCTGCTTGGATGTCTGTCAGTTTATCTACTGTCTGGCTGTGTCAGTCTGCTTGGATGTCTGTCAGTTTACCTACTGTCTGGCTGTGTCAGTCTGCTTGGATGTCTGTCAGTTTACCTACTGTCTGGCTTTATGTACGTCTGTCTGTATGTCTACTTCTAATTAACCATCTGTGTTTCTATCTAATTGTCTATCTACGCTCTGTACGACTGCTAATTGTCTACATATGGCACTAATAGTAAGAGATATGTATGTATGTCTTCGTACTTGTCTATCTTTCTGTCTACTTGTCAATCTCTCTGGTTATCGTCTACTGTCTGTCTCCCCCTCTTTGTCTATCTATCTCTATTTATCTCCATATGTCTATATATCTACTGTCTGTATGTCTATATTTCTACTTGCCCATATGTTTGTTTAATGTCTATATGTATATCTTTGTTTATTTTAGTTTATATGTTTATTTTCTGCCTATCTGTCCTTGTAGCAGTGTAATTGTCTGTATGACTTTATGTTTCCTTGTATATCCGTCTACTTGTCTCTCTGTCTTTCTACCCACTGTCTGTATATATGTATGTATGTCTGTATACTGGCTGTCTGTCTGTCTTCTTGTCTAATATGTCTATCTGACCACTGACTATATGTATGTCTGTCTACTGTCTGTCTATTTACCCTTCTAACTTTCTACCAGTCTATATTTATGAGTATCTGACTAATTGTCAGGCTGTCAGAATAATTGGGAAATTGAACCACAGAGAGTCGTGCCGAAATTCTTTTAGGGAGTTAAAATTGCTGACTTTATCTTGCCTTTATATGTATGAGGTGATACTATACTGCAGATTACGTTCTTCCTTGATTCGTGGCAAAAACGTTCACCAATACTACACTAGAGGCAGGGACAACCTCCGAACACAGCAACACAGATTGGCACTATCAGACCACATTCCACATCAGGAAATCAACAAGCTCCCTGAAGGATTTCCAATTAATTAATAACCAAACTCAATTCAAAACTCGACTTAGACACCTCTTGGTGTCTAAAGCATTCTATTCTGTGGATGAGTTCATGATGAGTCGCTGGGAAGATTAAGATTAAATAGCAGGACAGGAGGGCAGTGTAATTGTGGCTGTATGAATATTAGAAATACAGTATATGTACTTGAATGTGGAGTGAATGACAATTTGTTGTTTAGTATTAGAATTTTAATACATTTTATATATTATACTTATACTATGTTGACGATTGCATGACATGTGTAAAAAATTGTTACTACGCAATAAAAAGTTTATTTATTTATTTATTTATTGTTATTTGTCTTATATTTGTGCCTGCTGTCTGGTCAGTCACTTTTGTATTACATAGTCTCATTTTTATACAACTTTATTATCTTTGAGCTTTTATTACAGATTTTTGAGAAAGTTATATGCTATCTAGATATACAAGTATGTAATTTACTTCCAAAATGCACTCCCATGACGCTTTAACGTACTATGTTATTCTTGTGGGATATTTTATGGTGTTTGTTTATTTTTCACTGCTAAATTAATTGTTATGAAAATATTTAGTTCATTGAAATCCAAACATTCAAATTATGAAATATTTATGTGTAAACTTTAATTGTCTAACACGGCACAACATATTATTGAAAAATTACTCAGTCTATGTTTTGAATCAGTAGTGAAGCTACTAGAGTTTTCTCTTCTTGAAAAAGAAAAAAAAAACATGTATATTTATTTATTTTACCTTTATATACTTACATCATAAAATGTGTTTTATGTGTAACATACAGTTGTAAACAAATTTTATTTTCCGTAAATAGTAGTCAATCGTATAAGCGTTACTAGACAAATCTTATTAGAAAATACTATTTATTTTTTCAGTCCATATTCATATTTTTTCTATTCATTTATCGACTGAATTACATTCCAACACTTAGTCAGCCAAAGTTTGCCTCTGGTTTGGCCAGTATTTTCTCCTTCATGTTTGATGTCCCTTCAGAAAGTATCTGTTTAAACATTTAGCTAAAGTCTTTTTACTATACAACTGACATCGAATATCCTCATAAAGGGCTGTTTATTGGCAGCTCATAGATCTGAATAGTGGATAGTCACACAGTTTATCGTAAAATAAGCCCATTCAAATATATGAAATGGCATTGCTTCAATCCAGCAGACACCTGGTATTTTTTAAAGAGTTCACCTGTCAATGAGTATGCGTCTGTATGCATACATACTTAAAGAAGGCCGCCACTTTGAACAATTGTTAAAGGAATGACGTAAAATTTGATTTGAAATATGTATGCTATTTACTACTCAACACTATTTCTCCAAAACTATAGGCTACGTACAACTGACTTTAAATTTTGTACATAGGTACAAAATTCCCATTGTATTCATATGGCGCTATATTAATTTATTTATTTATTCGATTAACAGCTATTAAATAAAAACAAATTGAGTAAAATTGTGAAAGGCTAAACTTTTAAAACTAAAAATAATTGAGTACAGCTTAGTAATACATAACACCAGCTGTTCTGAATATCACATTTCGATTATATATTCAAACTCAGTATTATGACCAGCGAAGTGGGTGGGTCAATTTAATAAAAATATACGTTGAAAATAAGGGCATCTTATGATTTTAGTGTGTGTTTGAATCACCATGACAGTTCCAAACCTTCCCTTAAACGTCTACTGAGACCTTACCCCTAAATTATAGTATCCGTGGATTGATAAATGGGAGATGGATATGTGTTTTTATTTATCATATATTCAATAGTACATCTTATATTAACCTGAAGACTATCGCCTAAAACTAGTTTAGTTATTCAGCTTAAAAGATCCATTATGATGTACTTGAGTTTCCTAGACTAATTTTAATCAGTTAGTTCCTAATATGTTACAGTGTATCTTTTACAGTAATTACAGCATATGTTTGGTATAGACAATACAAAAGGTAAACATATAGTTTATTTCCTTTTAAAATTACTCTTAAAACTATTCTTCAATTAGCTTCATAATTTAAAGATTTACAGCAATGATTTTCCTCAGAATGAAACTCCTTTATTTATTTCATAATTATAAAAGGAATGTCTAACCATGCCAAAGACATTGTATTATTTATATACTAACCAGCCAATATTAACTGGTCAAGGTGCATTTATATTGTAATATGAAATTATACTTTCTGAAATGTTAAACACTTATTTACCAGAGCTATTTAATATATCTCATAAAACATTAATTTTTTAGGAGGAAATGGCAGACAACGTGACAGAAATGTACAACTACTACATCTACGATCAGATGGGTAAGACAAAGACATTTAAGAAACTTAGATCTTTAATATTTATTAGAACTTTAAAATGATAACGTTAATACTTAATTATGAGTTCTCAATTGATTAAGTATACCAAGATTAGGATTATAAGATACAAATCGGCATTTTTAATAGTAATCAATAATAAATTATTGGTTGTTTAAATAATTTAGGGTTAGTTGATGAATGAGTTATATTCTATTCTCTTTTGTTGAGGATGACTTATGAAACTTTGAGAATATTTTCACTTTGTTATGGGAAAATAATTTTGATTTAATATTTTGTGATAAAAAACCATTTCTTATGAAGCTAATTTAATGGTTGTCTTGGGAACGTTCCTTTCACATAATATCTGTTGGAATGGGTTACAGGGGCCACCTGACGCCTCACTTAAGTAGGGTGAATATGTAGGGTTTGTGTTCTCCTGCATATTCTAATGGCATGTGATTGATTAATAACTGCCTAATTGTTTACATTTACATATTCAAAAGAACACCACCATTACCATTGTACTTGTACGGAAGGGCTACTATCACTGTGAGTATATGGATGGGAGGCTGCATACTCACTTCTGTGAGTGTATATGTAGCTGTCAGGCCAATATCAATTTACATGTACAGGAGGGCCATTACCACTATAAGTGTATGGGTGGGTGGCTGGACACTCACCTCTGTCCGTGTATATGTAGCTGTCAAGCCAATACCACTTTACATGTTCGAGAGGGCCACTACTCCTATGTTTGTATGGGTGGGTGGCTGGAAACTCACCTCTGTGCGTTTATATGTAGCTGTCAGGCCAATACCACTTTTCATATTCAAGAGGGCCACTACTACTATGTTTGTATGGGTGGGTGGCTGGACACTCACCTCTGTGCATGTATATGTAGCTGTCAGGCCAATACCACTTTACATGTTCAAGAGGGCCACTACTACTATGTTTGTATGGGTGGGTGGCTGGACACTCACCTCTGTGCATGTATATGTAGCTTTCAGGCAAATTCCACTTTACATGTACGGAAGGGCTATTACCACTATGAGTGTATAGGTGGGTGGCTGGAGTCACCTCTGTGCGTGTATATGTAGCTGTCAGGCCAATACCACTTTACATGTTCAAGAGGGCCACTACTACTATGTTTGTATGGGTGGGTGGCTGGACACTCACCTCTGTAGGTTTATATGTAGCTGTCAGGCCAATATCAATTTACATGTACAGGAGGGCCATTACCACTATAAATGTATGGGTGGGTGGCTGGACACTCACCTCTGTCCGTGTATATGTAGCTGTCAAGCCAATACCACTTTACATGTTCGAGAGGGCCACTACTACTATGTTTGTATGGGTGGGTGGCTGGAAACTCACCTCTGTGCGTGAATATGTAGGTATCAGACCAATACCACTTTACATTTACGGAAGGGCTCTTACCATTTTAAGTGTATGGGTGGGTGGCTGGACACTCACCTAATGCGTGTAGGCCTATATGTAGCTGTCAGGCCAATACCACTTTACATGTATGGAAGGGCTCTTACCATTTTGAGTATATGGGTGGGTGGCTGGACACTCACCTCTGTGCGTTTATATGTAGCTGTCAGGCCAATACCACTTTTCATATTCAAGAGGGCCACTACTACTATGTTTGTATGGGTGGGTGGCTGGACACTCACCTCTGTGCATGTATATGTAGCTGTCAGGCCAATACCACTTTAAATGTTCAAGAGGGCCACTACTACTATGTTTGTATGGGTGGGTGGCTGGACACTCACCTCTGTGCATGTATATGTAGCTTTCAGGCAAATTCCACTTTACATGTACGGAAGGGCTATTACCACTATAAGTGTATAGGTGGGTGGCTGGAGTCACCTCTGTGCGTGTATATGTAGCTGTCAGGCCAATACCACTTTACATGTTCAAGAGGGCCACTACTACTATGTTTGTATGGGTGGGTGGCTGGACACTCACCTCTGTAGGTTTATATGTAGCTGTCAGGCCAATATCAATTTACATGTACAGGAGGGCCATTACCACTATAAGTGTATGGGTGGGTGGCTGGACACTCACCTCTGTCCGTGTATATGTAGCTGTCAAGCCAATACCACTTTACATGTTCGAGAGGGCCACTACTACTATGTTTGTATGGGTGGGTGGCTGGAAACTCACCTCTGTGCGTGAATATGTAGCTATCAGACCAATACCACTTTACATGTACGGAAGGGCTCTTACCATTTTTAGAATTCACACTGGGTTCACCAGGGTAGAATTCAAACTGGGGTAGAATTATACACTGAATCAGAATATGTCTTTCGTTTTGGTGCAACTCTTACAATAAAGTCTCCAGAGGCAATTTAATCATCACAATCAGGGCGAATTTGCTAAAAACTTTGTTTCTAATTCTCTCAATTTCTAAACGTCTCACGGGCCATTCTGATGCTTTTCCATGACCAGCTGGACATTCTAATCAAGTAAGTATAGTTAAGATTTCACTAGAAAAAATTCAGGTTTATCATCAAAAAAGTGCCAAAGGGGGGAACATTGCAAAATTTGAAGTTTTTTGAGAAAAATCCAACAACGCAAATCTTGACGTATGACACACTTTTCTGGGGTAGAATTATACACTGAATCAGGAAATGTCTTTCGTTTTGATGCAACTCTCACAATAAAGCCTTCATAGGCAATTTAAACATTACAATCAGGGCGAATTTGCAAAAAACTTTGTTTCCATATCTCTCGCTTTCTATACATCTAACGGGCTATTCTGATGCTTTTCCATGACCAGCTGGACATTCTAAACAAGGACGTATAGTTAAGATTTCACTAGAAAAAATTCAGATTTTTCATCGAAAAAGTGCAAAAGGGGGGACCATTGGAAGATTTGAAGTTTTTTGAGAAAAATCCAATCACGCAAATCTTGACGTAAGACACACTTTTCTGGGGTAGAATTATACACTGAATCAGGAAATGTCTTTTGTTTTCGTGCAACTCTTACAATAAAGCCTCCAGAAGCAATTTAAACATCACAATCAGGCTGCAATTGCTAACAAACTTTGTTTCCAATTCTCTCAATTTCTAGACGTCTCACGGGCCATTCTGATGCTTTTCCATGACCAGCTGGACATTCTAAACAAGTACGTATAGTTAAGATTTCACTAGAAAAATTCAGATTTTTCATCGAAAAAGTGCCAAAGGGGGGACCATTGGAAGATTTGAAGTTTTTTGAGAAAAATCCAACCACGCAAATCTTGACATATGACACACTTTTCTGGGGTAGAATTATACACTGAATCAGAATATGTCTTTCGTTTTGGTGCAACTCTTACAATAAAGCCTCCAGAGGCAATTTAATCATCACAATCAGGGTGCAATTGCTAACAAACTTTGTTTCCAATTCTCTCGTTTTCTAGACGTCTCACGGGCTATTCTGATGCTTTTCCATGACCAGCTGGACATTCTAAACAAGTACGTATGGTTAAGATTTCAATAGAAAAATTCAGATTTTTCATCGAAAAAGTGCCAAAGGGGGGACCATTGGAAGATTTGAAGTTTTTTGAGAAAAATCCAACCACGCAAATCTTGACGTAAGACACACTTTTCTGGGGTAGAATTATACACTGAATCAGGAAATGTCTTTCGTTTTATTGCAACTCTTACAATAAAGCCTTCAGAGGCAATTTAAACATCACAATCAAGGCGAATTTGCTAAAAACTTTGTTTCCAATTCTCTCAATTTCTAGACGTCTCACCGGCCATTCTGATGCTTTTCAATGACCAGCTGGACATTCTAAACAAGTACGTATAGTTAAAATTTCACTAGAAAAAATTCAGATTTTTCATCGAAAAAGTGCCAAAGGGGGGACCATTGAAAAATTTGAAGTTTTTTGAGAAAAATCCAACCACGCAAATCTTGACGTAAGACACACATCGATTGTTGTCGAACTACCGCCCTTACCTTACAGCACGACTGACGTTCAACACATGACAGTATGTAACGTTGTTGTGCTAGCCAAGACATAACTAGCAATGTACTGTAGTTCGGATACATCGATTGTTGTCGAACTACCGCCCTTACCTTACAGCACGACTGACGTTCAACACTTGACAGTATGTAACGTTGTTGTGCTAGCCAAGACATAACGAGCAATGTACTGTAGTTCGGATACATTGACTGTTGTCGAACTACCGCCCTTACCTTACAGCACGACTGACGTTCAACACATGACAGTATGTAACGTTGTTGTGCTAGCCAAGACATAACGAGCAATGTACTGTAGTTCGGATACATCGACTGTTGTTGAACTACCACCCTTGCCTTACAGCACGACTGACGTTCAACACATGACAGTATGTAACGTTGTTGTGCTAGCCAAGACATAACGAGCAATGTACTGTAGTTCGGATACATCGATTGTTGTCGAACTACCGCCCTTACCTTACAGCTCGACTGACGTTCAACACATGACAGTATGTAACGTTGTTGTGCTAGCCAAGACATAACGAGCAATGTACTGTATTTCGGATACATCTATTGTTGTTGAACCACCGCCCTTACCTTACAGCACGACTGACGTTCAACACATGACAGTATGTAACGTTGTTGTGCTAGCCATGACATAACGAGCAATGTACTGTAGTTCGGATACATCGATTGTTGTCGAACTACCGACCTTACCTTACAGCACGACTGACGTTCAACACATGACAGTATGTAACGTTGTTGTGCTAGCCAAGACATAACGAGCAATGTACTGTAGTTCGGATACATCGATTGTTGTCGAACTACCGCCCTTACCTTACAGCACGACTGACGTTCAACACATGACAGTATGTAACGTTGTTGTGCTAGCCAACGAGCAATGTACTGTAGTTCGGATACATCGATTGTTGTCGAACTACTGCCCTTACCTTACAGCACGACTGACGTACAACACATGACAGTATGTAACGTTGTTGTGCTAGCCAACGAGCAATGTACTGTAGTTCGGATACATCGATTGTTGTCGAACTACTACCCTTTCCTTACAGCACGACTGACGTTCAACACATGACAGTATGTAACGTTGTTGTGCTAGCCAACGAGCAATATACTGTAGTTCGGATACATCGATTGTTGTCGAACTACCGCCCTTACCTTACAGCACGACTGACGTTCAACACATGACAGTATGTAACGTTGTTGTGCTAGCCAACGAGCAATGTACAGCACACGAGCAATGTACTGTAGTTCGGATACATCGATTGTTGTCGAACTACCGCCCTTACCTTACAGCTCGACTGACGTTCAACACATGACAGTATGTAACGTTGTTGTGCTAGCCAACGAGCAATATACTGTAGTTCGGATACATCGATTGTTGTCGAACTACCGCCCTTACCTTACAGCACGACTGACGTTCAACACATGACAGTATGTAACGTTGTTGTGCTAGCCAAGACATAACGAGCAATTTTCTGTAGTTCAGATACATCGATTGTTGTCGAACTACCGTCCTTACCTTACAGCACGACTGACGTTCAACACATGACAGTATGTAACGTTGTTGTGCTAGCCAAGACATAACGAGCAATTTTCTGTAGTTCGGATACATCGATTGTTGTCGAACTACCGCCCTTACCTTACAGCACGACTGACGTTTAACACATGACAGTATGTAACGTTGTTGTGCTAGCCAAGACATAACGAGCAATGTACTGTAGTTCGGATACATCGATTGTTGTCGAACTACCGCCCTTACCTTACAGCACGACTGACGTTTAACACATGACAGTATGTAACGTTGTTGTGCTAGCCAAGACATAGAATAGAATAGAATAATTTTTTATTGCATGGACATTTACATTAAATGTATCGCAATCGTCAGACTTGAATTAAATTATATATTGATTAAAATTAAAGCAGCCATTCCTACAGAATTCCACATTCATACATACATTTTTGGGTCATATATTCTTCACATTCACACAATTAGTCCAAGTTAGATACTCCAGCTTCCAGTGTCAAACCGCCGAATTATTGGTCTCCCAGTTGTGGGATAAGAAATCTCTCACGGAGTAAAAGGCTTCGGAAATGAGAAACCTCTTTAACCGTGCCTTGAAAGCCTTTGGCTCAATATTGCCTTTGTATTCTATCGGAAGACTATTGACCATGCGAGCACCTGCTTGTGAGGGAAGGTGCTCGTAGGTTACAGTCCTATGTTGTGAGATTCTGTAATTTTCTCTTTGTCTGGTTGGATAATTATGTATTTCACTGCCTTTGGTGAGCACACATTTGAACATACAATAAGATGCAGCCTCTAAAATGTAAATGCAAGGCAATGTCAATAGCTTTAACGACTAAAATACGGGTTTGCATGACTCTCTAGACTTCAGTTTGGACATTATCCTTACTGCTTTTTTTTTTTTTTTTTTTTTGCAGTCTAAAGAGTCTCATTAAGTTTGCTGAGGAACAGCCACCCCAAAGAATAACTCCATACGACAAGTGAGGATAAATGAGACCATAATACGCCGCAAGCATGACTTGATTGGGATATATCTCGGACAGGGTTCTTAGAACGTATATTCCGGATGACAGCCTGGAGCAAGCCATATCAATATGATTGGTCCAAGATAGTCCCCGGTCGATGATAACTCCGAGAAATTTTGTCGCATGAACCTCATCCACCTCTACTTCATCTAAGACAACCCTCGGCGATTGATCAATTTGTGATGGGCGTAAGGAGAATCTAATAAAATTAGTTTTAGAAGGGTTTATTTTAAGATTGATACTATTAAAATGTTGGGCACAACTATTTAAATCTATAAAGGTTACTCTTTCCAAATCCGAATTCAACTCCTCACTTGTACAGAGGGTTGTATCATCTGCATATTGAATAAGCCGCCCATGACGCAGTGATGCAGGTGTATCATTAACATACACCAGAAAGAGCAAGGGGCTGAGAATCGATCCCTGTGGGACCCCGATCCTTAATTCGCTTGGTTTAGATGTTTTATTACCGATATGGACTGCTTGAAACCCATTGTTCAGATAAGATTTGAGCCACGATAACGGCACTCCTCGAACACCATATGACTCTAGCTTCTTTAAAAGGATTTTATGGTTAACACAGTCAAAAGCTTTGGAGAGATCGATAAACACACCAAGAGTATGTCTACGACTCTCCAAATTGTTAACTACCATGTCGACTAGACTCACTACTGCGTCTATTGTCGACTTCCCCTCTCTAAAACCAAACTGGTCATTCGAGAGAAGAGAATGTTTATTCAAAAAAGAAACCAGTCGCAATAAAAACGCTTTCTCGAAAACTTTACTTATTACTGGCAATATGGATATAGGTCTGTAGTTACTGATTGAGTTTGGATCCCTCTTTTTGAAAATTGGTGTTACTTTGGCTGTTTTCAGTGAAGATGGAAACTGTCCAGATTGAAAGGAAATATTTATTAAATGTGACAATGGATATAACAAGTGCCTGAAGCACTGTTTTAAGAGCCATGTAGACATGTAGTGTACATCATTGGACTTTTTGGGCGATAAATTTTGTATTACTTGCGTGAGCTCTTTGATAGATACGGGGGCTAAAAGCATCGAGGTGGACGGGCCATGCACACAGCTAGATGATTGAAGGTTCAAGCTATTATTTCGACTCAAAGGGGTTGGAAGGTTAGAGAAAAAAGTGCTGAACGTGTCAGCCACAGTAGAGGGATCGGATATTACCTCCCCATCGATATCTAAACTGATATTTCTACTTTTTTGTTGATTTTTAAATGAATTAATTAAATTCCACGCGGTTTTGGAAAAATTTTTTGAATTGATAAGTTTTTTTGAAATATCGTATGCTTTTGCAGCTTTCAAAATGCGTTTATATATTCACTTTTTGGGGGTAGAATTCACACTGGGGTAGAATTATACACTGAATCAGAATATGTCTTTCGTTTTGGTGCAACTCTTACAATAAAGCCTCCAGAGGCAATTTAATCATCACAATCAGGGCGAATTTGCTAAAAACTTTGTTTCCAATTCTCTCAATTTCTATACGTCTCACGGGCCATTCTGATGCTTTTCCATGACCAGCTGGACATTCTAAACAAGTACGTATAGTTAAGATTTCACTAGAAAAAATTCAGGTTTATCATCAAAAAAGTGCCAAAGGGGGAACATTGCAAAATTTGAAGTTTTTTGAGAAAAATCCAACAACGCAAATCTTGACGTATGACACACTTTTCTGGGGTAGAATTATACACTGAATCAGGAAATGTCTTTCGTTTTGGTGCAACTCTCACAATAAAGCCTTCAGAGGCAATTTAAACATTACAATCAGGGCGAATTTGCAAAAAACTTTGTTTCCAAATCTCTCGCTTTCTAGACACCTCACGGGCTATTCTGATGCTTTTCCATGACCAGCTGGACATTCTAAACAAGTACGTATAGTTAAGATTTCACTAGAAAAAATTCAGATTTTTCATCGAAAAAGTGCTAAAGGGGGGACCATTGGAAGATTTGAAGTTTTTTGAGAAAAATCCAACCACGCAAATCTTGACGTAAGACACACTTTTCTGGGGTAGAATTATACACTGAATCAGGAAATGTCTTTTGTTTTCGTGCAACTCTTACAATAAAGCCTCCAGAAGCAATTTAAACATCACAATCAGGCTGCAATTGCTAACAAACTTTGTTTCCAATTCTCTCAATTTCTAGACGTCTCACGGGCCATTCTGATGCTTTTCCATGACCAGCTGGACATTCTAAACAAGTACGTATAGTTAAGATTTCACTAGAAAAATTCAGATTTTTCATCGAAAAAGTGCCAAAGGGGGGACCATTGGAAGATTTGAAGTTTTTTGAGCAAAATCCAACCACGCAAATCTTGACATATGACACACTTTTCTGGGGTAGAATTATACACTGAATCAGAATATGTCTTTCGTTTTGGTGCAACTCTTACAATAAAGCCTCCAGAGGCAATTTAATCATCACAATCAGGGTGCAATTGCTAACAAACTTTGTTTCCAATTCTCTCGTTTTCTAGACGTCTCACGGGCTATTTTGATGCTTTTCCATGACCAGCTGGACATTCTAAACAAGTACGTATGGTTAAGATTTCAATAGAAAAATTCAGATTTTTCATCGAAAAAGTGCCAAAGGGGGGACCATTGGAAGATTTGAAGTTTTTTGAGAAAAATCCAACCACGCAAATCTTGACGTAAGACACACTTTTCTGGGGTAGAATTATACACTGAATCAGGAAATGTCTTTCGCTTTGTTGCAACTCTTACAATAAAGCCTTCAGAGGCAATTTGAACATCACAATCAAGGCGAATTTGCTAAAAACTTTGTTTCCAATTCTCTCAATTTCTAGACGTCTCACCGGCCATTCTGATGCTTTTCAATGACCAGCTGGACATTCTAAACAAGTACGTATAGTTAAAATTTCACTAGAAAAAATTCAGATTTTTCATCGAAAAAGTGCAAAAGGGGGGACCATTGTAAGATTTGAAGTTTTTTGAGCAAAATCCAACCACGCAAATCTTGACGTAAGACACACATCGATTGTTGTCGAACTACCGCCCTTACCTTACAGCACGACTGACGTTCAACACATGACAGTATGTAACGTTGTTGTGCTAGCCAAGACATAACTAGCAATGTACTGTAGTTCGGATACATCGATTGTTGTCGAACTACCGCCCTTACCTTACAGCACGACTGACGTTCAACACTTGACAGTATGTAACGTTGTTGTGCTAGCCAAGACATAACGAGCAATGTACTGTAGTTCGGATACATTGACTGTTGTCGAACTACCGCCCTTACCTTACAGCACGACTGACGTTCAACACATGACAGTATGTAACGTTGTTGTGCTAGCCAAGACATAACGAGCAATGTACTGTAGTTCGGATACATCGACTGTTGTTGAACTACCACCCTTGCCTTACAGCACGACTGACGTTCAACACATGACAGTATGTAACGTTGTTGTGCTAGCCAAGACATAACGAGCAATGTACTGTAGTTCGGATACATAGATTGTTGTCGAACTACCGCCCTTACCTTACAGCTCGACTGACGTTCAACACATGACAGTATGTAACGTTGTTGTGCTAGCCAAGACATAACGAGCAATGTACTGTATTTCGGATACATCTATTGTTGTTGAACCACCGCCCTTACCTTACAGCACGACTGACGTTCAACACATGACAGTATGTAACGTTGTTGTGCTAGCCATGACATAACGAGCAATGTACTGTAGTTCGGATACATCGATTGTTGTCGAACTACCGACCTTACCTTACAGCACGACTGACGTTCAACACATGACAGTATGTAACGTTGTTGTGCTAGCCAAGACATAACGAGCAATGTACTGTAGTTCGGATACATCGATTGTTGTCGAACTACCGCCCTTACCTTACAGCACGACTGACGTTCAACACATGACAGTATGTAACGTTGTTGTGCTAGCCAACGAGCAATGTACTGTAGTTCGGATACATCGATTGTTGTCGAACTACTGCCCTTACCTTACAGCACGACTGACGTACAACACATGACAGTATGTAACGTTGTTGTGCTAGCCAACGAGCAATGTACTGTAGTTCGGATACATCGATTGTTGTCGAACTACCGCCCTTTCCTTACAGCACGACTGACGTTCAACACATGACAGTATGTAACGTTGTTGTGCTAGCCAACGAGCAATATACTGTAGTTCGGATACATCGATTGTTGTCGAACTACCGCCCTTACCTTACAGCACGACTGACGTTCAACACATGACAGTATGTAACGTTGTTGTGCTAGCCAACGAGCAATGTACAGCACACGAGCAATGTACTGTAGTTCGGATACATCGATTGTTGTCGAACTACCGCCCTTACCTTACAGCTCGACTGACGTTCAACACATGACAGTATGTAACGTTGTTGTGCTAGCCAACGAGCAATATACTGTAGTTCGGATACATCGATTGTTGTCGAACTACCGCCCTTACCTTACAGCACGACTGACGTTCAACACATGACAGTATGTAACGTTGTTGTGCTAGCCAAGACATAACGAGCAATTTTCTGTAGTTCAGATACATCGATTGTTGTCGAACTACCGTCCTTACCTTACAGCACGACTGACGTTCAACACATGACAGTATGTAACGTTGTTGTGCTAGCCAAGACATAACGAGCAATTTTCTGTAGTTCGGATACATCGATTGTTGTCGAACTACCGCCCTTACCTTACAGCACGACTGACGTTTAACACATGACAGTATGTAACGTTGTTGTGCTAGCCAAGACATAACGAGCAATGTACTGTAGTTCGGATACATCGATTGTTGTCGAACTACCGCCCTTACCTTACAGCACGACTGACGTTTAACACATGACAGTATGTAACGTTGTTGTGCTAGCCAAGACATAGAATAGAATAGAATAATTTTTTATTGCATGGACATTTACATTAAATGTATCGCAATCGTCAGACTTGAATTAAATTATATATTGATTAAAATTAAAGCAGCCATTCCTACAGAATTCCACATTCATACATACATTTTTGGGTCATATATTCTTCACATTCACACAATTAGTCCAAGTTAGATACTCCAGCTTCCAGTGTCAAACTGCCGAATTATTGGTCTCCCAGTTGTGGGATAAGAAATCTCTCACGGAGTAAAAGGCTTCGGAAATGAGAAACCTCTTTAACCGTGCCTTGAAAGCCTTTGGCTCAATATTGCCCTTGTATTCTATCGGAAGACTATTGACCATGCGAGCACCTGCTTGTGAGGGAAGGTGCTCGTAGGTTACAGTCCTATGTTGTGAGATTCTGTAATTTTCTCTTTGTCTGGTTGGATAATTATGTATTTCACTGCCTTTGGTGAGCACACATTTGAACATACAATAAGATGCAGCCTCTAAAATGTAAATGCAAGGCAATGTCAATAGCTTTAACGACTAAAATACGGGTTTGCATGACTCTCTAGACTTCAGTTTGGACATTATCCTTACTGCTTTTTTTTTTTTTTTTTTTTGCAGTCTAAAGAGTCTCATTAAGTCTGCTGAGTAACAGCCACCCCAAAGAATAACTCCATACGACAAGTGAGGATAAATGAGACCATAATACGCCGCAAGCATGACTTGATTGGGATATATCTCGGACAGGGTTCTTAGAACGTATATTCCGGATGACAGCCTGGAGCAAGCCATATCAATATGATTGGTCCAAGATAGTCCCCGGTCGATGATAACTCCGAGAAATTTTGTCGCATGAACCTCATCCACCTCTACTTCATCTAAGACAACCCTCGGCGATTGATCAATTTGTGATGGGCGTAAGGAGAATCTAATAAAATTAGTTTTAGAAGGGTTTATTTTAAGATTGATACTATTAAAATGTTGGGCACAACTATTTAAATCTATAAAGGTTACTCTTTCCAAATCCGAATTCAACTCCTCACTTGTACAGAGGGTTGTATCATCTGCATATTGAATAAGCCGCCCATGACGCAGTGATGCAGGTGTATCATTAACATACACCAGAAAGAGCAAGGGGCTGAGAATCGATCCCTGTGGGACCCCGATCCTTAATTCGCTTGGTTAAGATGTTTTATTACCGATATGGACTGCTTGAAACCTATTGTTCAGATAAGATTTGAGCCACGATAACGGCACTCCTCGAACACCATATGACTCTAGCTTCTTTAAAAGGATTTTATGGTTAACACAGTCAAAAGCTTTGGAGAGATCGAGAAACACACCATGAGTATGTCTACGACTCTCCAAATTGTTAACTACCATGTCGACTAGACTCACTACTGCGTCTATTGTCGACTTCCCCTCTCTAAAACCAAACTGGTCATTCGAGAGAAGAGAATGTTAATTCAAAAAAGAAACCAGTCGCAATAAAAACGCTTTCTCGAAAACTTTACTTATTACTGGCAATATAGATATAGGTCTGTAGTTACTGATTGAGTTTGGATCCCTCTTTTTGAAAATTGGTGTTACTTTGGCTGTTTTCAGTGAAGATGGAAACTGTCCAGATTGAAAGGAAATATTTATTAAATGTGACAATGGATATAACAAGTGCCTGAAGCACTGTTTCAAGAGCCATGTATGTAGGCCTATATGTAGCTGTCAGGCCAATACCACTTTACATGTATGGAAGGGCTCTTACCATTTTGAGTATATGGGTGGGTGGCTGGACACTCACCTCTGTACGTGTATATTTAACTGTCAGGCCAATATCAATTTACATGTACAGGAGGGCCATTACCACTATAAGTGTATGGGTGGGTGGCTGGACACTCACTTCTGTGCGTGTGTATGTAGCTGTCAGGCCAATTCCACTTTACATGTACGGAAGGGCTATTACCATTATGAGTGTATGGGTGGGTGGCTGGACACTCACTTCTGTGCTTGTATATGTAGCTGTCAGGCCAATATCAATTTACATATACAGGAGGGCCATTACCACTATGAGTGTATGGGTGGGTGGCTGACACTCACCTCTGTGCGTTTATATGTAGCTGTCAGGCCAATACCACTTTACATGTTCAAGAGGGCCACTACTACTATGTTTGTATGGGTGGGTGGCTGACACTCACCTCTGTGCATGTATATGTAGCTGTCAGACCAATACCTCTTTATATGTTCAAGAGGGCCACTACTACTATGTTTGTATGGGTGGGTGGCTGGACACTCACCTCTGTGCATGTATATGTAGCTGTCAGGCCAATACCACTTTATATGTTCAAGAGGGCCACTACTACTATGTTTGTATGGGTGGGTGGCTGGACACTCACCTCTGTGCGTTTATATGTAGCTGTCAGGCCAATACCACTTTACATGTTCGAGGGGGCCACTACTACTATGTTTGTATGGGTGGGTGGCTGGACACTCACCTCTGTGCGTTTATATGTAGCTGTCAGGCCAATACCACTTTACATGTTCGAGAGGGCCACTACTACTATGTTTGTATGGGTAGGTGGCTGGACACTCACCTCTGTGCGTGTATATGTAGCTGTCAGGCCAATACCACTTTATATGTTCAAGAGGGCCACTACTACTATGTTTGTATGGGTGGGTGGCTGGACACTCACCTCTGTGCATGTATATGTAGCTTTCTGGCCAATCCACTTTACATGTACGGAAGGGCTATTACCACTATGAGTGTATAGGAGAGTGGCTGACACTCACCTTGTGCGTGTATATGTAGCTGTCAGGCCAATACCACTTTACATGTACGGAAAGGCTATTACCACTATGAGTGTATAGGATGGTGTCTGACACTCACCTCTGTGCGTGTATATGTATCTGTCAGGTCAATACCACTTTACATGTACGGAAGGGCTATTACCACTATGAGTGTATAGGAGAGTGGCTGACACTCACCTTGTGCGTGTATATGTAGCTATCAGGCCAATACCACTTTACATGTACGGAAGGGCTATTACCACTATGAGTGTATAGGAGGGTGGCTGACACTCACCTCTGTGCGTGTATATGTATCTGTCAGGTCAATACCACTTTACATGTACGGAAGGGCTATTACCACTATGAGTGTATAGGAGAATGGCTGACACTCACCTTGTGCGTGTAAAGTGGTATTGACCTGACAGATACATATACACGCACAGAGGTGAGTGTCAGCCACCTTCCTATACACTCATAGTGGTAATAGCCCTTCCGTACATGTAAAGTGGTATTGGCCTAACAGCTACATATACACGCACAGAAGTGAGACTCCAGCCACCCACCCATACACTCATAGTGGTAATAGCCCTTCCGTACATGTAAAGTGTAATTGGCCAGAAAGCTACATATACACGCACAGAGGTGAGTGTCCAGCCACCCACCCATACAAACATAGTAGTAGTAGCCCTCTTAAACATATAAAAGCTGTCAGGCCAATACCACTTTACATGTACGGGAAGGCTATTAGCACTATGAGTGTATAGGAGGGTGGCTGACACTCACCTCTGTGCGTGTATATGTATCTGTCAGGTCAATACCACTTTACATGTACGGAAGGGCTGTTACCACTATGAGTGTATAGGAGAGTGGCTGACACTCACCTTGTGCGTGTATATGTAGCTGTCAGGCCAATACCACTTTACATGTACGGAAGAGCTATTACCACTATGAGTGTATAGGAGGGTGGCTGACACTCACCTCTGTGCGTGTATATGTAGCTGTCAGGCCAATACCACTTTACATGTACGGAAGGGCTATTACTACTATGAGTGTATAGGAGGGTGGCTGACACTCACCTCTGTGCATGTATATGTATCTGTCAGGTCAATACCACTTTACATGTTCGAGAGGGCCACTACTACTATGTTTGTATGGGTGGGTGGCTGGAAACTCACCTCTGTGCGTGAATATGTAGCTGTCAGACCAATACCACTTTACATGTACGGAAGGGCTCTTACCATTTTAAGTGTATGGGTGGGTGGCTGGACACTCACCTTGTGCGTGTAGGCCTATATGTAGTTGTCAAGCCAATACCACTTTACATGTATGGAAGTGCTCTTACCATTTTGAGTGTATGGGTGGGTGGCTGGACACTCACCTCTGTACGTGTATATTTAACTGTCAGGCCAATATCAATTTACATGTACAGGAGGGCCATTACCACTATAAGTGTATGGGTGGGTGGCTGGACACTCACTTCTGTGCGTGTGTATGTAGCTGTCAGGCCAATTCCACTTTACATGTACGGAAGGGCTATTACCGTTATGAGTGTATGGGTGGGTGGCTGGACACTCACCTTGTGCGTGTAGGCCTATATGTAGCTGTCAGGCCAATATCAATTTACATATACAGGAGGGCCATTACCACTATGAGTGTATGGGTGGGTGGCTGACACTCACCTCTGTGCGTGTATATGTAGCTGTCAGGCCAATACCACTTTACATGTTCGAGAGGGCCACTACTACTATGTTTGTATGGGTGGGTGGCTGGACACTCACCTCTGTGCGTTTATATGTAGCTGTCAGGCCATACCACTTTATATGTTCAAGAGGGCCACTACTACTATGTTTGTATGGGTGGGTGGCTGGATACTCACCTCTGTGCGTTTATATGTAGCTGTCAGGCCAATACCACTTTACATGTTCAAGAGGGCCACTACTACTATGTTTGTATGGGTGGGTGGCTGGACACTCACCTCTGTGCGTTTATATGTAGCTGTCAGGCCAATACCACTTTACATGTTCAAGAGGGCCACTACTACTATGTTTGTATGGGTGGGTGGCTGGACACTCACCTCTGTGCGTTTATATGTAGCTGTCAGGCCAATACCACTTTACATGTTCGAGGGGGCCACTACTACTATGTTTGTATGGGTGGGTGGCTGGACACTCACCTCTGTGCATGTATATGTAGCTTTCTGGCCAATCCACTTTACATGTACGGAAGGGCTATTACCACTGTGAGTGTATAGGTGGGTGGCTGGAGTCTCACCTCTGTGCGTGTATATGTAGCTGTTAGGCCAATACCACTTTACATGTACGGAAGGGCTATTACCACTATGAGTGTATAGGAAGGTGGCTGACACTCACCTCTGTGCGTGTATATGTATCTGTCAGGTCAATACCACTTTACATGTACGGAAGGGCTATTACCACTATGAGTGTATAGGAGAGTGGCTGACACTCACCTTGTGCGTGTATATGTAGCTGTCAGGCCAATACCACTTTACATGTACGGAAAGGCTATTACCACTATGAGTGTATAGGAGGGTGGCTGACACTCACCTCTGTGCGTGTATATGTATCTGTCAGGTCAATACCACTTTACATGTACGGAAGGGCTATTACCACTATGAGTGTATAGGAGAGTGGCTGACACTCACCTTGTGCGTGTATATGTAGCTATCAGGCCAATACCACTTTACATGTACGGAAGGGCTATTACCACTATGAGTGTATAGGAGGGTGGCTGACACTCACCTCTGTGCGTGTATATGTAGCTGTCAGGCCAATACCACTTTACATGTACGGAAGGGCTATTACCACTATGAGTGTATAAGAGGGTGCCTGACACTCACCTTGTGCGTGTATATGTAGCTGTCAGGCCAATACCACTTTACATGTACGGAAGGGCTATTACCACTATGAGTGTATAGTAGGGTGGCTGACACTCAACTCTGTGCGTGTATATGTATCTGTCAGGTCAATACCACTTTACATGTTCGAGAGGGCCACTACTACTATGTTTGTATGGGTGGGTGACACATACAGTAAATATACAAAAATTTTATTTTGTTTATTCTTATTTTATTTTTGTTTTAACCACTATGTTACAACACATAATATGGTACACATAATAAGTAATTTTTATGTATAAATTTGTTCTCCGTTATTATAATCATGTGTAGTTATTTTCAATCTTTGTATAAGACAAATTTTGTTTGGCTATGTGAATAGTTAAAAATATGTATAATCAATAAACTGTCAATTTACCTATTTGTATCAAATGATTTTTTAATGTTACTGTTCTACTTTTTCGGACATTATTCAATTTTAATATAATTTTAATTGCTGTTTTATTTTCTAATTTCAATTTGCTATCCAAATTCTCCTTACTTGTTGCTGCATATAAAGAAATTCCTTATTGTATGAAGGACTAAATGTAAGCAAAATATATAATTTTGAAAATATTTAAACCTCCTTAAAATATATAATCAAGAACTAACACTTTTACAGACACTATCAATATGGTAATTCCAATTTAAATTACTGTCAAAGTGCAATCAAGATGATGTTTCCATTTCTAATTCTAATTATTCATTTAGAACTTTTATATGAGTATTTAACAGATTAGTTGTGTGTTTCAATTAAATTGTAATTTCCAGACTTTTTGTTATGGAAATGATTTTTGTGTTATTATTTTTCCTTGCGATATAAATAGTATGATTCAATTAATATAAGGGACACTCCTTTCACTCCAAATTTGACATTGGATCCAAAAGTGTAAAGTGGCAATGCCTTAGCTTGGTCTAAAATGCTTTAATTGCTATATTACTATGGCAAAAAATGTCTATGGCATTTTCAAAACATTAGGTTACAGATTTTAAAATTCAGATGAGAACATAATAAACAGCTAAATTATCCATTAAGAAATTATATTTCATTTGTAATTACTAATTTACACCAACTATCATCATCCAACCTATAATCTTCAGATAGTTCTTATTTGGGTATCAAGCCAGTTAATCATTATAGTTTGCTTACAAATAAATGATACAAAACATCCTATATGTTGATATTTAGCTCCATAACTCTGAGATGTACATTTTCACGACTAAAGATTATTATATATAAGTAACACTCATTTCTCCACATCTAAATTAATTAGTTTCAATTTCAAGAAAATAATTCTTTCATTTAGACGGTATTTTAATTTGTGTTTTTTTTAAATTACAGATCCACGAGTAAAAGGGTGGTTTATGATGGGTTCCCCACTACCCTTTTTCGTACTTATCTTCAGTTATTTATTATTTGTCAAGTGGGTGGGCCCGTGGTGGATGAAAGACAGACCTGCCTTCAACGTGGAAAAACTCATGCTCATTTATAACATAGTCCAGATGTTCATCAATTCACACTTTGTTTACGAGGTATGTAATATAGAGTGTATATTAATTATTATTGACTTATGTTATTTTTATTCCTAGAAGTACATATACAATATACTATTGCAGCATTTTCATTTCGACGAACACTAACCTAAAAACAATTCAAGTAAATAAGATGTTGGTGTGAAAATAAAGAAAAAGGTCTTACGCCCTTGTTATAACGTTACAATAATAGCTCTTTTACAAAACTTCTAAACAATACAATTTCTGAGTGCACACCCATTCCAATATAAGACTACTCTTTGCTCTACCATCTAACCTTTACATGAATACAACTACTCAGTGCTGGACCGTCTAACCTTTACATGAATACAACTACTCAGAGCTGGACCGTCTAACCTTTACATGAATACAACTACTCAGTGCTAGACCACCTAACCTTTACATGAATACATCTACTCAGAGCTGGACCGTCTAACCTTTACATGAATACAACTACTCAGTGCTAGACCACCTAACCTTTACATGAATACATCTACTCAGTGCTAGACTGCCTAACATATACATGAATACATCTACTCAGAGCTGGACCGTCTAACATTTACATGAATACAACTAATCAGTGCTAGACCGCCTAACCATTACATGAATACATCTACTCAGAGCTGGACCGTCTAACCTATACATGAATACAACTACTCAGTGCTAGACCGCCTAACCTTTACATGCGTACGACTACTGAGAGCACACCCATCGAACTTTCACACAGATACGACTACTCAGTGCTTGCCTATCTACCGTTTACATGAATACAACTACTCAGAGCTGGACCGCCTACCCTTTACATGAATACAACTACTCAGTGCTAAACCACTGAACCTTTACATGCGTACTACTATTGAGTGTAAACCCATCGAACTTTTACACAGATAAGACTAATCAGTGCTTGAATATCTACCGTTTACATAAATACATTTACTCAGAGCTGGACCGTCTACTCTTTACATTAATACGACTACTAAGTGCAGGACCATCTACCCTTTAAATACATACAACTGCTGAGGGATTGCCCATCCACCCTTTACACGGTTATGACTACTAAATTCTCGCATAACTTCCCTTTACATGGATACAACTATTGAGTGCTCTCACATCTTCCCCTTACACGGATATGACTACTCAATGCTCACCTACCTTCCTACATGTATACAACTACTGAGTGCTCTGTTATCTACCTTTTATAGTCTACGAATACGACTACTCTTTGGTCGCCTAAGTACCCTTTACATGGATACAACTACTGAATGTTCTCACATCTACCCCTTACACGGATATTACTACTCAATGCTCGCCTAAGTACCCTTTACATGGATACAACTACTGAATCACATCTACCCCTTACATGGATATGACTACTCAATGCTCACCTAAGTACCCTTTACATGGATACAACTACTGAATGTTCTCACATCTACCCCTTGCACGGATATTACTACTCAATGCTCGCCTAAGTACCCTTTACATGGATATAACTACTGAGTGCTCACACAACTACCCCTTGCATGGATATGACTACTCAATGCTCGCCTAAGTACCCTTTACATGGATACAACTACTGATTGCTCATACAACTTCCCCTTGCATGGATATGACTACTCAATGCTCGCCTAAGTACGCTTTACATGGATACAACTACTGAATGCTCTAACATCTACCCCTTACACGGATATGACTACTCAATGCTCGCCTAAGTACCCTTTACATGGATACAACTACTGATTGCTCATACAACTACCCCTTGCATGGATATGACTACTCAATGCTCGCCTAAGTACCCTTTACATGGATACAACTACTGAATGCTCTAACATCTACACCTTACACGGATATTACTACTCAATGCTCACCTAACTACCCTTTACATGGATACAACTACTGAATGCTCTAACATCTACCCCTTACACGGATATTACTACTCAATGCTCGCCTAAGTACCCTATACATTGTTATAACTACTGAGTGCTCACACAACTACCCCTTGCACGAATATGACTACTCAATGCTCACCTAAGTACCCTTTACATGAATACAACTACTGAGTGCTCACACAACTACCCCTTGCATGGATACGACTACTCAATGCTCACCTAAGTACCCTTTACATTGATACAACTACTGAATGCTCTAACATCTACCCCTTACACGGATATTCCTACTCAATGCTCGCCTAAGTACCCTTTACGTGGATACAACTACAGAGTGCTCTCACGTCTACCCCTTACACGGATATTACTACTCAATGCTCACATAAGTACCCTTTACATGGATACAACTACTGAATCACATCTACCCCTTGCATGGATATGACTACTCAATGCTCACCTAAGTACCCTTTACATGGATACAACTACTGAATCACATCTACCCCTTGCATGGATATGACTACTCAATGCTCACCTAAGTACCCTTTACGTGGATACAACTACAGAGTGCTCTCACGTCTACCCCTTACACGGATATTACTACTCAATGCTCACCTAAGTACCCTTTACATGGATACAACTACTGAATCACATCTACCCCTTGCATGGATATGACTACTCAATGCTCACCTAAGTACCCTTTACATTGATACAACTACTGAATGCTCTAACATCTACCCCTTACACGGATATTACTACTCAATGCTCGCCTAAGTACCCTTTACATGGATACAACTACTGAGTGCTCTCACAAATACCCCTTGCACGAATATGACTACTCAATGCTCGCCTAAGTACCCTTTACATGGATATAACTACTGAATGCTCACACAACTACCCCTTGCATGGATATGACTACTCAATGCTCACCTAAGTACCCTTTACATGGATACAACTACTGAGTGCTCTCACAAATACCCCTTGCACGAATATGACTACTCAATGCTCGCCTAAGTACCCTTTAAGTGGATACAACTACTGAGTGCTCTCACATCTTCCCCTTACATGGATATTACTACTCAGTGTTTTCCCATTTATTCTTTACACGGTTATAATAATAATAATACTTTATTGACATAATTTGATGTATAAGATTTTATAGAATAGAAACAAATATAATAATATAAAATATATAAGTGTATAACAAATTATAATACTGAAGGATGTTCATTAATTTTTTCAAAGGATTTTTAAATTGTATACAAATAATGTTCAGTTAAATTAAATGTTTAGCAGGGTAAATAAATATTTCATAATACTTTCATTTGTAGATAGTGTAGATCAATAGTAGTCAAGGAACAGAAAATGTAATATTAGTTGAAGATTATATCATTATTTACTGTATTTGGTTGAAAATAGCTCAATAGCAGTGAAAAATAGATGAATTAAAATGACTGATTGCATAGTTAGCTAGTAACGTTTTCATCGCATAATTTATATCGTTTTCGAATAATTGTACAGAGAGAAGTCGAGTACCTCTATCATCAGACTAGCAAACAACTTATGATTTCACGTTTGCACTCTCATATAAGTCAGGAGTAAAAGGGATATTTTTTATAACATAATGAATATTTTTCAGTCACTTGTGGTAATATGGATCCCTGGATACTACAGTCTAATTTGTCAGAAAATCAACTATGAACGAAATCCCACCGAAGATGTGGTAAGAATTGTACATTTATTAAGTAAGTTAACATAATTGTAAACTGATCGTACAGATCCAAAAATAATTGTTGGTGGCCTAATATTCCATTGATCTCTTTTTGCCCGATCTTCAACAAAATCTAAATACACAGGTTTTCTGTATTTGCGCAACCATCAAACCATTATCGTCCCTTGCTACGTGGCCAAATTTAAATTACACAACTCCCTAAAACTACATACTAATTCTATGAACAGAAATTTCAAAATAAATTCCCCAATTTGCAAGTTTTAACCATAATGTTTAGTAAATTTCCCCAACTTTCAAATCAGGTAATATCACCTGCATCATAGATCTGTAGTTAAGATCTAGTAACTAAGTTTAACACTGTACACTAATTTTGTTCAAACGGACTAATACTGTTTACCTTCAACCACATGGCTTCTACATATGACGCACTCTTTCAGAACGTCATCTACAATAGGATGACAAACTCTATATGATATTCCAATACCATAACCACATCCCTAAGAATATCATCAACACTCTTGTTCATCAAAATTACGATAGAATACCTTGTATCTAAACATTTAAGGTGTTATGAAGATATGTCCATTCCTTAAAGTTGTATTACACAGGGCAAGTTTACTATATACTAGCCAGAGTGTAAGATAGTAACACTAGCGCTGCAAAATGTACTTCTCGCTCACTCGCCAGACATCCGCAAGAGTTTTCGTCTGTTCCGTGTCTTGTTTTAGTTGCTTTGTTTTGCGTTGTGTTTAGTGCTAAAGATTAGTAACAATGAAGTGGAACAATATTAAAAATACAGTTTGTTTGACAATGCATAAAAATGTTTCTGTATCCCAAAGCATCGTCACCTCAACTCTCTGATCAGGGCACTAAATGCACCGTAATTGCTTCTTCTTTCCAACCACTATCGCACTCACAATTTTCTATTTTTTCTTTTCATTTATTACTTCACTTCTTAGTGATTGTGTAACAACAACCACTCCAGTATGAACAGCT
Source organism: Stictocephala bisonia (assembly GCA_035578905.1). Classification (NCBI taxonomy): domain Eukaryota; kingdom Metazoa; phylum Arthropoda; class Insecta; order Hemiptera; family Membracidae; genus Stictocephala; species Stictocephala bisonia. The sequence goes on along the minus strand of JAQJVL010000339.1, from coordinate 46,430 downwards.
TTACACAACATTTTCAACTGACTGCTAGTCACTATCCAAATACATTACACAAAGCTATTTTACTATCTAGCTAGTGAACAACTAAGTAGGATAGTAGCGAGTAAAGTTGACGGGGTCTCAAATTCACTTGCCCTCACCGGAATAGTGGATAGTTTACTAGCTGAGTAGCCTATATCACACAAGCCCAGTTTACTATCTGGCTAGTGAACTAGTAGGACAGTAGCGAGTATAGTTGACGGGGTCTCAACTTCATTCACCCTCACCGGGATAGTGGATGGTTTACAAGCTGAGTATATCACACAAGGCATGTTTACCATATGGCTAGTGAACTAGTAGGATAGGGGCGAGTATATTTGACAGGGTCTAAACTTCAATCGCCCTCACTAGGATAGTGGATAGTTTACTAGCTGAGTATATCACACAAGGCATGTTTACCATCTGGCTAGTGAACTAGTAGGATAGTAGCGAGAATATTTGACGGGGTCTCAACTTCAATCGCCCTCGATGGGATAGTGGATAGTTTACTAGCTGAGTATATCATACACGCTAGTTTACTATCTAGCTAGTGAACTACTCAGTACGATAGTAGCGAGTAAAGTTAACAGGGTCTCAACTTCACTCACCCTCACCGGGATAGTGGATAGTTTACTAGCTGAGTATATCACACAAGACATGTTTACCATCTGGCTAATGAACTAGTAGGATAGTAGCGAGTATATTTGACGGGGTCTCAACTTCAATCGCCCTCACTGGGATAGTGGATAGTTTCCTAGCTCAGTATATCACACAAGGCTAGTTTACTATATGGCTAGTAAACTACTAAGAAGGATAGTACCGAGTAAAGTGGAATGGGTCTCAACTTAACTCGCCCTCACTGGGATAGTAGATAGTTTACTAGCTCAGTATATCACACAAGGCTAATTTACTACATGGCTAGTAAACTACTAAAAAGGATAGTAGCGAGTAAAGTTGACGGGGACTCAACCTAACTCGCCCTCACTGGGATAGTGGATAGTTTACTAGCTGAGTATATCACACAAGGCATGTTTACAATCTGGCTAGTGAACTAGTAGGATAGTAGCGAGTATATTTTGACGGGGTCTCAACTTCAATCGCCCTCACTGGGATAGTGGATAGTTTACTAGCTGAGTATATCACACAAGCTAGTTTACTATCTAGCTAGTGAACTATTCAGTACGATAGTAGTGAGTAAAGTGGACGGGGTCTCAACTTCAATCGCCCTCGCCGGGATAGTGGATAGTTTACTAGCTCAGTATATCACATAAGGCTAGTTTACCTTATGGCTAGTAAACTACTAAGAAGGATAGTTGCGAGTAAAGTGGACGGGGTCTCAACTTCAATCACCCTCACTGGGATAGTGGATAGTTTACTAGCTCAGTATATCACACAAGGCTAGTTTACTATATGGCTAGTAAACTACTAAGAAGGATAGTAGCGAGTAAAGTTGACCGGGTCTCAACTTAACTCACCCTCACTGGGATAGTGGATAGTTTACTAACTCAGTATATCACACAAGGCATGTTTACTATATGGCTAGTAAACTACTAAAAAGGATAGTAGCGAGTAAAGTTGACGGGGTCTCAACTTAACTCGCCCTCACTGGGATAGTGGATAGTTTACTAGCTCAGTATATCACACATGGCATGTTTACTATATGGCTAGTAAACTACTAAGAAGGATAGTAGCGAGTAAAGTGAACGGGGTATCAACTTCAATCGCCCTCACTGGGATAGTGGATAGTTTACTAGCTCAGTATATCACACAAGGCTAGTTTACTATATGGCTAGTAAACTACTAAGAAGAATAGTAGCGAGTAAAGTGGACGGGGTCTCAACTTAACTCGCCCTCACTGGGATAGTGGATAGTTTACTAGCTCAGTATATCACACAAGGCATGTTTACTATATGGCTAGTAAACTACTAAGAAGGATAGTAGCGAGTAAAGTTGACGGGGACTCAACCTAACTCGCCCTCACTGGGATAGTGGATAGTTTACTAGCTGAGTATATCACACAAGGCATGTTTACCATCTGGCTAGTGAACTAGTAGGATAGTAGCGAGTATATTTGACGGGGTCTTAACTTCAATCGCCCTCACTGGGATAGTGGATAGTTTACTAGCTGAGTATATCACACAAGGCATGTTTACCATCTGGCTAGTGAACTAGTAGGATAGTAGCGAGTATATTTGACGGAGTCTCAACTTCAATCGCCCTCACTGGGATAGTGGATAGTTTACTAGCTGAGTATATCAAACAAGCTAGTTTACTATCTAGCTAGTGAACTACTCAGTACGTTAGTAGCGAGTAAAGTTGACGGGGTCTCAACTTCATTCACCCTCACCGGGATAGTGGATAGTTTACTAGCTGAGTATATCACACAAAGCATGTTTACCATCTGGCTAATGAACTAGTAGGATAGTAGCGAGTATATTTGACGGGGTCTCAACTTCAATCGCCCTTACTGGGATAGTGGATAGTTAACTAGCTCAGTATATCACACAAGGCTAGTTTACTATATGGCTATTAAACTACTAAGAAGGATAATAGCGAGTAAAGTTGACGGGGTCTCAACTTAACTCGCCCTCACTGGGATAGTGGATAGTTTACTAGTTTAGTATATCACACAAGGCTAGTTTACTATATCGCTAGTAAACTATTAAGAAGGATAGTAGCGAGTAAAGTTGACGGGGTCTCAACATCAATCGCCCTCACTGGGATAGTGGATAGTTTACTAGCTCAGTATATCACAGAAGGCTAGTCTACTATATGGCTAGTAAACTACTAAGAAAGATTGTAGCGAGTAAAGTGGACGGGATCTCAACTTCAATCGCCCTCACTGGGATAGTGGATAGTTTACTAGCTCAGTATATCACACAAGGCTAGTTTACTATATGGCTAGTAAACTACTAAGAAGGATAGTAGCGATTAAAGTTGACGGGGTCTCAACTTAACTCGCCCTCACTGGGATAGTGGATAGTTTACTAGCTCAGTATATCACACAAGGTATGTTTACTATATGGCTAGTAAACGACTAAGAAGGATAGTAGCGAGTAAAGTTGACGGGGTCTCAACTTCAATCGCCCTCACTGGGATAGAGGATAGTTTACTAGCTGAGTATATCACACAAGGCATGTTTACCATCTGGCTAGTGAACTAGTAGGATAATACCGAGTATATTTGACGGGGTCTTAACTTCAATCGCCCTCACTGGGATAGTGGATAGTTTACTAGCTGAGTATATCACACAAGGCATGTTTACCATCTGGCTAGTGAACTAGTAGGATAGTAGCGAGTATATTTGACGGAGTCTCAACTTCAATCGCCCTCACTGAGATAGTGGATAGTTTACTAGCTGAGTATATCAAACAAGCTAGTTTACTATCTAGCTAGTGAACTACTCAGTACGATAGTAGCGAGTAAAGTTGACGGGGTCTCAACTTCACTCACCCCACCGGGATAGTGGATAGTTTACTAGCTGAGTATATCACACAAAGCATGTTTACCATCTGGCTAATGAACTAGTAGGATAGTAGCGAGTATATTTGACGGGGTCTCAACTTCAATCGCCCTTACTGGGATAGTGGATAGTTTACTAGCTCAGTATATCACACAAGGCTAGTTTACTATATGGCTATTAAACTACTAAGAAGGATAATAGCGAGTAAAGTTGACGGGGTCTCAACTTCAATCGCCCTCACTGGGATAGTGGATAGTTTACTAGCTCAGTATATCACACAAGGCTAGTTTACTATATGGCTAGTAAACTACTAAGAAGGATAGTAGCGAGTAAAGTTGACGGGGTCTCAACTTAACTCGCCCTCACTGGGATAGTGGATAGTTTACTAGTTCAGTATATCACACAAGGCTAGTTTACTATATCGCTTGTAAACTATTAAGAAGGATAGTAGCGAGTAAAGTTGACGGGGTCTCAACATCAATCGCCCTCACTGGGATAGTGGATAGTTTACTAGCTCAGTATATCACAGAAGGCTAGTTTACTATATGGCTAGTAAACTACTAAGAAAGATAGTAGCGAGTAAAGTGGACGGGATCTCAACTTCAATCGCCCTCACTGGGATAGTGGATAGTTTACTAGCTCAGTATATCACACAAGGCTAGTTTACTATATGGCTAGTAAACTACTAAGAAGGATAGTAGCGAGTAAAGTTGACGGGGTCTCAACTTAACTCGCCCTCACTGGGATAGTGGATAGTTTACTAGCTCAGTATATCACACAAGGTATGTTTACTATATGGCTAGTAAACGACTAAGAAGGATAGTAGCGAGTAAAGTTGACGGGGTCTCAACTTCAATCGCCCTCACTGAGATAATAATAATAATAATAATAATTCATTTATTTGCCGTCAAATTGTTTACAATTATGGACAATGTCAAATCATCTTAATTTTAAACCAAACTAAGTGCAAACATTTGTTCAACATTAAAAAACAAAATAGATAAATGAAATACAATATATATTTTAATAATGTCTTATGACGTAATAAAAGGTTAGAAGTCAATGTGGTTCAGAGTAAAAAATTCATCTACAGAATAGAAGGGGTTTTCCAGGAGCCATATGTAAAACTTAGTTAAAAATTGTTTTTGACTGTACTTCTAAATGGTAAAGGAAATTGTATACTTTCAAGCACAATACCACATGGCTATCAAGAGACTTCGTCAATCTAGAAAAGTGTATTGATGTGTTCAGTTTCTGTCTGGTGTTGTGAGAATGATTTTTGTAATTAAAATGTAGCAAATGAGGATTTTGAAAAACATAGGAAATGAGATCGAATAGTTATAAGTTAATAATAGTTGGAATTTTAAAATACTGGAAAAGGGGTTTGCAATGTTCAAATAAACTTGATTCTGAAACTACTCTAATTGCTTTTTTTTGGATAACTAATATTTCCTTAATGCGTTTTGAATTCCCCCAGAAAATCAGACCATATCTAAAAATAGATTGGAAATAAGCATAATATGCTATTTTTACATAATTTATGGTAACACAAGATGTTAAATGCCTTAAGAGGTAAATTACTCTTGACAGCCTATTGGATATATGCTCTATATGTTCATTCCAATTTAGATTCTGGTCAATGAAAACACCCAAAAACTTAACACTAGATGAGAAGTTGTTGAGGCAATTATAATTGACTGAACCTGATCTCACGCTAAACAATATATTTTTTGTCTTATCATTATTTAGAAGAAATCCATTGGCCTGGAACCATTTGGATGCATTCATAATAGTGTTTTCAGATAGTAATTTAATTTCTTCTATGTCTGTACCAATGTTGACAAATGTTGTGTCGTCAGCGTACAATATAGTAGAAGATGCAGACAAACATTGAGGGAGGTCATTTATGCATATTAAAAATAAAAAGGGTCCAAGTACGGACCCTTGGGGAACTCCACAATGTAAAGAGACTTCATTCGACCATTGGCCATTTATAAAAGTTTTTTGTTTGCGATTTGTAAGATATGACTTGAAAAAATTTAGAGGTAACCCGTTCACTCCATAATAAGATAATTTTTTGAAAAGGTCACTATGATTCACACAATCAAATGCTTTGCTCAGGTCACAGAAGGTGGCCTGGGCAAGATTTTTATTTTCAAACGTTTGAATAATAGTTCTAATAAGACTGTCAATTGCATTTGATGTAGATTTGCCTTTCCTGAATCCGAATTGTGATGTGCTTAAAAATTGGTTTGTTTCAAAGAATTCATTAATCTGGTCAAAAACTAAAATTTCAATTAATTTGGATAAGATTGGAATAATTGATTCGGGCGATAGCTGTCTAGCTTATCTTTTGGCCCTTTTTTATATACAGGGCACACTCTAGAGATTTTTAGTGGATCAGGAAAAACTCTTTCCTTCAGAAATAGATTTATGCAGGAAGTAAGGGGATTGACAAAACTTGGAAGAATGAATTTAATGAAATTATTTGACATGCACTGCTGTCCGAATTACTGAGGCGTTTACTAGCTGAAAGCACGTCATCTGGTGTAATGGCAGTCCAACTAAAGGCAACTGGAGTTACGTCAGAGCGATTTAGAAAGACACAACAGTTATCAACATTAGATTTAAAATTATTCATTTTGTTTTTTAATTCGGAGACAGACTCAATACAGAAATCATTATACTCATTAGGCGTGAAACATATTTGATCTTGTTTTAATGTTCCCTGATTGCTCCTGATAACGTTCCAAGCAGCTTTACATAGTGGATAGTTTACTAGCTCAGTATATCACACAAGGCTAGTTTACTATATGGCTAGTAAACTACTAAGAGGGATAGTAGCGAGTAAAGTTGACGGGGTCTCAACTTAACTCGCCCTCACTGGGATAGTGGATAGTTTACTAGCTGAGTATATCACACAAGGCATGTTTACCATCTGGCTAGTAATCTACTAAGAAGGATAGTAGCGAGTAAAGTTGACGGGGTCTCAACTTCAATCGCCCTCACTGGGATAGTGGATAGTTTTCTAGCATATGCTCTTCTCGCTGGCTAGTAGACAGCAAACTCGCCCAGTGTAATATAGGCTTGAACAAGTATGGTGGGCGCTTCAACGGTATACATATTCCGTAAATGTTCGTAAGGAGATAATGTAGTCCACCGATATTCTTGATGTAGACACTTCTTCGTTACGATGATATTAGAGCAAAACGTTCCGGTTGACCTCGTAAAATTAAAACATACCAAGAGCTTTGTTTACAGGCATTCATCACGTATCCATCTCAAAGAGAAAGATTTTCTTGTCTCAAACTTTACTTTTTGTATGCTTGGTCCCCATCATATTTCTTTTACGGCCCCGAATTGAAGATAGTTTGTGCTGTGTTTAGTAAGAGTTGTTGCTGATTGATATTTTGAAACAAACACCTTCTGACATTATTTTTAATATATAATATTTCTACAATGTAAATAGATTTCTTTAAATAAATTTTATTGTATTAAACTATGTTAATTTAGAGTAACATTTTTGGATGTCCAATTTATTTAATATTTCTTTCTACTAATCAATATCATTTTAAAATTGATTTTCCACACTGAATTAAGCTTTTTAGCCATTTCAACCTTATATTTAAGAAAATAAATAATAAAAATGTTAAGTTTAAAACAAAAGTTAAATCAGCTTCATATTGAGAAAAAGTATTATTTGTTAAATGAGTACATTACTGATCATTTTGATGTCAAATAAACATACTATAATTGTTTACATATGTAATGTAAAAATATTTTTACAAAACTAATTATTGTTGAGCAATCAGTGTTACTTCAATGATAAAAACAATTATTTTAATTTGACTTTAATCATTTGAATTTTTTTTTTATACATATTCTCATTTTCACCAACACAACTAATGTTATTTATTGTAATTTTATAAAGTGTTTCGATTTGTATTGATGATTAAAATAAATTGTATGCAATGTTGTTTCAGATTATAGCAAATTTTTATCTGTTTATGTGTTCCAGAATGCTTGACTTCCTAGACACGGTAAGGAAATATTAAGTTCTAATATAATGTTTTAGTAAGAAGAACTCAAATTAATTCATTAAATTACGTAATAGGAAAAAATAATCACTTCATCTTACCTTTTCATAAATATTAGCATAATGGATGTAAATGATTATTTTCAATCACATTGCCTCTTTTCATTAGATATCGCAATGCGTTTTTAGTAGTAATATGGTATGTAATCAACTAAATAACACCGTAAAATAATCAATACAACAGACATTTTTTTATGTTCTGTTAAAATACTGTTTAATTTTGTATTTAAAATGTTTCCGTTCAGCATATCTACCCACAATTACACTACTACTGATTACAAACTTCTTATTTAACACATAATAACCGTAATATTAAGAAAAACCATACACAGTTAGTGAAGTATAAAAAAAAACATTATAATGGTTCTATTTTTATCATTAGCATATATTATTTTATTTTATATGAGAAAACGAAAAGATCAACAACTAAATTACAAATTATATAAATAGGTTACAGCTATGTGAAAAATCAATGGGAAAATAAAAATATATATAGCTTATGAATTTGAGCTACGTGACACTGACTCATTCCCATTAACACGCACGTCTGTCACCAGACTTGCATTGAAATAAAGGTATAATAAACAAAGACATCTTCTATCAGAACAGTACTTCAAAATTAACAACAACCAAAAACCATAGCAAAGTGTTTCGCAGGAAATGCTTCATAGATTTGGCTATTTTAATTGTATTTGGAATTCATATTTTTGAAAATCCTTTTAACTAAGTGAAGTATGGTGAGAAGGAGATTACGATGTAAACATCCATATTCATAATACTAGAAGAGCTTTTATTAATAGTTTAGTGGCATGCTTTAACATGCTATAAAAAATGTTTATTTGTGTACTGCTGTTTTGAAAATTATTTTTGTTAAGTATTTCATGTATTAAATTTTTTATGCATTGATAGATAGTAACTTAAACAAATTAAGTTTTAAGTTTAGTATGCTGTTACCCGATTTCAAAAGTAAATAAATCTCTTGAAAAATTTCTTTGTTATAAACGAGATTGTGGCAGTGTATATGTATTATTGAAACTGAACTAACAGGCCATACTTGGCCTGCATTTTTAGACAGACAATAATGTAAAATTGGTTGTTTACATTTTAAACCGGATAAAGTTGTTATGTGATTAAATTGTTACAACTGTTAACTTATGTCAATCTCAAAATATTATCAGACAAAAATAATAGTAAATAAACAACACGAAGCTAATATGCAAAGCATTAATGTATTGCAAAAAATCTATTTGTTTAATTAATTATATTTGAAGGTTTTTTTTTTTTTTTTTACTAGCCCTAAATGTATGTAACCAGCCCTAAAACTAATGTGACCAGCATTACTCAGTTTAAGCTAAAACAACGATCTAATAAATTATAAAAAAATTCAAAACGAATGTGCTAAAGACTAATACTATATCTAACTTTTCCTATTTTCATAGGAACTACGAAATTGAAATTATTTTTTTTAAATCAAGTTGTCTAATGATAACAGTTAATAGCAGCAAGACTAACAATTGGCACCAATAAAAGCAAATCAAAAAATTGTTTTTAGAAACGTGCTCTCAGATTTAGTTTTTCACACAAATATAGTTTTAAACGTTCTCACATTTTTGCCCAGATCGTGACATTTTATTAACATGAGTGTCTGCCTTTCTGTCACTTATTAGTACTTTTTAAATACTGCTTTAAAGCTCAAATAAAAATTTTAATTAATAATATCATATTAGTATTCTAAACTTTATGAATAAGCCACGCAGGATCACTGATGGATGAAATTGAGGACAATTTGTTACATGAGTTGAAAATTTTATGAGCCAAGGGATTCTTGTATTTGTATACGAACGATAACAAAAGAGAGCTATGAAAATGGTATATACCAACGGTCGGCATAAAACAAACTACGTGGGGAATTATATCAACGATAAATGTTCCTTAATTATGATAATTATGTTTAATAACATGCATGTGACACGATATCTACCCCTCCCTAGACTCTAGAAAGTTGGTTAGAAAACCCGCATGACCGAGATCGATTACTGGACATAAATAAGGTAATATATTTATCAATAAGACAGCCTTATTTTGAACAGAATAAATATCAAAATAAACTATCAGCTATTACATAGTAAATGATCAAGTGGTTCAAAACACATAAACTATTATTATTATAATATAATAACATGTACTATTTTTTTAAATATTATTAAATAGTACACAACATCAATGTAACAAAAATATACAAATCAATATAAAACAAATACCAAAATATTTGGGCGGTGATGCTGCTGGTACCGGACCTTTGAAAAGTTAAAATGAATCAGTAGATCGAGTTACTTACTTGTAATTCCGATCTCGAACTGGCCTAAAATAATAAAACCCAACTTACAACTCCACACTTGACTCCCAAAGAAAACTCCGTAAGTCCCTAATCTGGATCCAGGCTCCCCTCCCCCCAAATACACAAGAGATCCATCGTCTCGTCCACTGCTCCGAGTGTCTCGACTCCCTCGTATATACGTATCAAACCGTCAATGTCACTGGCACCATGACCCGAGTTCTGACTGTCGCAACACATCTCCTTCACATATGTTCTACACTATTCACTGTAAAGTATATTACTAATAAAATTTATATTAATAATTGATACATAACAAGATGGTATTAATGTAATAAACATTTCCCTATATCTATATATTTAACATTTTATTTATCCTACATATTCTACACCATTCATAAAAATACTAATACTAATAGAATTGATACTAGTATAGTTTAACCAAATTATTAGGAATACATATTCCCAAATATGGTTGCATAGATATTGTAAAATGTAGCAAGTTCCAAACGAAAATAATGTTCACTTCAAGATATATAATAATATATAGGAGTGGCAGTAGATAAGGGGCAAAGACACTCGCTTACCACCAATTGGCCCGGGTTCGACTCCCTAACATTTTTTGCCCTGCCGCTTCCGTGGTTCGGAAGTTGCGTAAAGCCGTTGGTCCCCAGGTTATGTTACAGAAGGCTAATTAGCCTTAACTTGACCAAGTAAAATAAGGCGATCTTTAACTTTAACTTTTAACTTTAATGAAAAGATACTAAAGAAAGATTAGTCTCTATAATTTAATATAGATTAAAAATCATCAATGAAATTAACAAATCTACGATTACAAAAGCTAAAAATGTTATATTAATTTTTCAAATTGTTATAAATTAATTTACTATAGTTGTAACTAACTACACTGCCAAAAACTCAGCCACACCAGCAATCATAATTTTCAACGGTTCCAAAAGGGTCATCTGTCTGGTACAATTCTTCGTTGAATGAAATTTCGGTGACCTTTTATCATATTTTTACCATACAGACCCACCCACCCATCAATGCCACTGTACGTGTATGGGCAAGCGGGTGGGCCCATCAAATTAAAGGCGATCTTCTCTTCAATCTAGTTGTGTGATTAGATTTTGGAAAAAAGCAATTTCCATGGGCGACTGTTCCAGAAATTGAAGATATTGCTCCAAATACAAAAAAATTTGTCATACTACGTTCTAAAACAGTTGATGTGATCATTTCTGTTTAGGTGTTCATGGTGTTGAAGAAGAACAATCATCAGGTGACTTTTCTTCACTTATACCACCATTTATTGGTTGCTACGGGTTGCTGGATGGTCGTCAAGTACATGCCAGGTTTGGTTCTTATAATAATATGTGTTTCGTTGTTAAGTAATGAAGTAAGTACAAACCATAAACAACTCCTTGAAAAGGAGTGACACAGTTGGTTTGTGCTTTTTATTTTAAAAACTACAACCCTCAAAAAAATAATCTACTTAACCTTAGATCCATTAGTTCATATTGAATCCACCTAGAAGAGGGTTCACATATAGAGATTATCGCTTTACTGACGTAACTACAGAGTGAAGTCGAATCAGTTATCGTGTTTGCTAGTTCAGAGCGAAAATGCTGGCTGATAGATCGTAAACTGTTAGTTTAAGCATTTTCTTCAACCTTAAGTATTATTATTGCTCACAGCGTTCTAAACAACTTATCTTTTACTACGTAAGTAACGGATGACGATGTGAACTTTGTCCTTGTAATCCTCCACCGACGCGGCCTGACACATGTCAAGAGACACCCATTCGCGGCTCAACTGCTGTTTTCTCGTTGGGGTGGTCTTTTGTGTCGCCCTCGCTGCCCAACAGTTCCGTGTCATACACGTCAACCACTTACGCTCGGACACTGGGTTAGAGGGTAGATCGACTCCACGCAGCAACATCAGTAACAGAAGTGGCCGAGCTACTGACTGAAAAGAAACATGCTAAAAGACCGTATATAACATTAGACCAATCAACTTTATCAGCTACCCGTTTAATTTAGTGTACTAACCAAGTATTTGTGGCAAATTCATCACGAATGTATTCTTGTATGCGTTCCTGCGTGGATGAATGTGAGTAATGTGACGTGCAGAATGATCTACTGACCGACTGCAGGGACCAACGACTGCCAAAACCGGGGATCTTGTCACTAGCCTCAATAACACCATTGAGGTTCTTGAAGGAAGCTCATCTAAATTAACTGTGCTTTAAAGTAAAAATGTCTTCCAATAACAGTGAAGAACGCTCTGGCACACAACAAAAGTAAAACCTCAAAAAACTCGTTACCCGCACAATCAGACAGAAAAACAAGCCATATAAAGGAAGTAAACTAAGAACGCAACTGCCATATCCCTAAATCTTCATTAGTTTGTGGCTCATGGTTGCTAACGGGATAAGGGTGGAGGGCGACACCAATGCCGTTACCTTGCAAGAACAGCTCGAGCAATGCATCAAGTGCAAACTGAGGACCTCTGGAGTTGGTGCCTCCACCCCTGCCAGTCATTGGATTAAACAAGACACCATGCTATTTAACCATTACAGTTGTTCTAGGCACAGTGGGGTAAAGATGCTAGACTTTAATCGTATAGTCAGGGGTGCTTTCGCTTTCTGCAGTATGCTCTTTAAGGGGTACAGCAAGTCCCTGTTGGCTTGGAGTCACCAGTCACAACAGAGCCCCGTAGGCTGTCCTTTGATTCTTTTGCAGATACAGTAATAAACAGCTTATTCATGCGTCAGGGAAATCAACCCTCCTTGACTACAATTACATAAGAGACAGCAACAAACTTTTTTTATTATTATTATTAGTATAAAAAAATTGTATATACAATGAAACTATAAAATAGAAATTTTTAACACCACGAAAAACTCAAATTTACAAAAATAAAATCAAGCATAATCAATTGAGCACCAAAACACACAGCTTGCTACCAAAAAAAGTTGATGAGATGTGACACTCATGGCAGAAGAGATGCATTCTGATGACATCTTCACAGCTGACACTGACATTATATTCAGGGTCGACAACTACTTGGCTGGCTCTTTTTACTGCATGGACATTAAAGTGGGTGGTTTGAACATTTCTGCCAAATCTTGATTAAAATGAGAACCTTTCAGAGACGATTATAACTATTGTAATTGACTATTGTAGGAAGGTTTTTCTAACATTTGGAAATCCTACTAAATTTGTTAGATTGCAAAATAATGAAGTTTATTATTATTTGTGACTGCATTATTAAACTTCTGGACCACAGCAATACTCTTAACCAGTGACATTATAGAAAAAAACACAAAAACATTTTTAGAATTGCCAACTCCGAAACTCAAAACTCGAGGTAGTAAAAGTTATTCAATTTTTATAAAAAAGACTGTCGTTTCCATTCAAATGCTTTCCATTTCTCTTAGTTTTCAGTGACATTGTCCAAAAATCTTATTTACAACAGTTTGAACAATTCTATTACCACTTCGAAATTATCTATCCTGAAAAGTTTGATTTCTGGAAAATAAATCAACCATCAACGCCGTGATGGATTTCGTTAACATGATGTTGATGTTATGGAGAGGAGAGAGCATGTGCTCAGCGTATTCCTTGACCCCTCCAAAACTTTTGGCTGTTTGTATCATGAGATACTACTGCACCAGTTCTTGCCATTCGGGGTTTTTTCAATAATGACTACACAATTTCAAACATTAAAAATTATACTCTTAACAGGCATTTTCCAACTGTTATACTTAAATGATATTATTGCATCATCATGATGTTCTTTATATTGAAAGGGTTACTTTCAATTATGAATAAAATCCAACATCATCATAATTTTAAATCATCAAGTAAATTGAAAATAATAAATTTAATACGTAACTCTCTGAAAATTATGAATTACAAATGGACTTTGTGTATTCCATAATGTAGATGGGTAACACAGCAGAAGTAAGAAAATGATGAGTAAAAAATAATAGAACTTGAATACCACTCTATTTCAAGTTAACAATAATAAATAATATAAAGTGTTACATTATTATGTCTTAATTGATATTTAACCAAATATTATGTGTTCTTCTTATCAGGTGGAAATTTGGTTCTTATTGGAACAGTAAACTCCTTTGTCCATGTCGTTATGTACTTTTACTACTTCCTGACTGCCTACGACCCCTCATTTAAGAAGTCCATCTGGTGGAAAAAGCATTTAACTCAACTGCAACTTGTAAGAGTTTGTCTACTTTTCTTGTATTCTAGTTTAATTTTAATATTTTTTCATATTTACTGTATAAATTCTATAATTTTTTAAAATTGTGGTTTATAACCTCTCCAGATTGGGGTTTACCAATGGGTAGATGACAACTGACTGAGTGATCAGAAAATCTGAATTAGTAACAAAGACTACACTAGTATCACTCATTCATAAAGCTTAGTAACTGGTTTGTTGATACTCTCCTTTTTAATGATAAAACCATTGAAAATTAATAATCACTTAAAGTATTTCAATATGAGAACTGTATTATTGTGGTTGTTAATGAAAAGAGAGCTCCATTATTTCAAAAAATAAACACTTTTACATGGGAGATAAAAATGTCTAATAAGAGTTTTTCTTAATATTATTTCATTTGTTCTCACTATAAAGCTTAATATCAGGTTTATGTTTCAGGTGCAGTTCTTCATTCTTTTAATACACCAATTTTTAGGAATATTCAGCAAGAATTGTGAATACCCCACATTTATGCTTGTGTTTGTTGGGAGCCAGATGTTAGTGTTGATATATTTGTTTAGCAGGTTTTATCATAAAGCATATGTAAAAATTCAAAATACAAAGCAATCGTAGTTTAAGTTAATTTATGATCATTAAAATATAAAATACGGTTTGTGAGTGATGTTTTATCTCCTAAAATCACAAGTACACTTTATGACAATGTTATACTTGTAGGGCATCACCATGAATATTTACTACTAAAGGTAATCACAGGTAAAGTCTGAAAATGTGTGCGTTGGGAAGAGCTTCGAGAACTAATTGAATGGGCATTCAACTGCAAATGTCAGAGATAACAAATTATAATTAATAACACAATTTACAACAAATCACTTTAAAAACTCTTATAAATGTGTACTAAATAACTAAATGGGCCACCATAATTAAAAAAATAAATTCATAAGTTGTTGAAAATCAAAATTACCACCATGAATCCAAATTACAAAGTCCAAAAGCAGAATAAAACAGCATAACAAAGAAACCATTAAAGTATTTCTTAGTGATATTCCTGATTAAAAGAGGTTGAACATTGTTTGAGAGTTTTTACTGCTTCTGATAGCTAAACTCGATGTTACGTGAAATAACTTGGCTGCAATAACACGCTTCTATGTCCCATCAAAGTCCCCTGTGAACAAAGATATTTACTAAGTCCACTGGCTTACATGTCTTCAAAAGCCCCACGGTGATGTGTTTGTAGGTGTTTTTCAAACACTGGCATGCGGGGAGAGCCTTTATGATTGAATGTAGACTGTTCAATGAAAAAAGAAATAAAGGAAAGTTATTGGTCAAAGTATGAAGTATTTTTCTGTAAGTTGGGATATTTCATTTTTTAACTGGTAACACAACTCAATCAGAACAGAATAAAGTTAATAAACTAGAATTTCATGAATAAAGAGGCAAACATTTAAGTGGATTCAGTATTTTAGAAATTTAATTTTGTACCACAGTTTAGCGTAGCCTTTAATGGGGGGGGGCTTCCACTCAATCAAGGAAATAACTCTAGAACTAAAAGGTTCTAGTGCTTAAAGGTACTTTAGTGCTAAAAGGTACTCAGTGCTAAAAGGTACTCTAGTGCTAAAAGGTAGTCTGGGGCTAAAAGATACTCTAGTGCTAAAAGGTACTCTAGTGCTAAAAGGTACTCTAGTGCTAAAAAGTACTCTAGTGCTAAAAGGTACTCTAGTGCTAAAAGGTACTCTAGTGCTAAAAGGTACTCTAGTGCTAAAAGGTACTCTAGTGCTAAAAGGTAGTCTAGGGCTAAAAGGTAGTTTATGGCTAAAAGGTACTCTAGTGCTAAAAGGTACTCTATTGCTAAAAGGTAATCTAGTGCTAAAAGGTACTCTAGTGCTAAAAGGTACATTAGTGCTAAAAGGTAGTCTAGTGCTAAAAGGTAGTCTAGGGCTAAAAGGTACCAACAATATTGGGAAACACTTGACATGTATTGTATTACTGGGTAATAATTTTCAAAATGTCGTTTTATGAATTTGAAAAGGTAAAAAAAGAATGAAAAAATTGTTGAATGGTTACAGGGGTTTCCGGCAGCTACTCTTTCATAGACTCACCATTGATTTATGATTGATTTGGTTGACCGTTCATTTATCAATCTTTAGTAAATGGTTGGTAGAAAGGATGCAAGCGTTCGACTTGACCTGCATCCAAGGAATCAGTTATATTATTTCAAATAAATTAAAACTGATAGCATAAATTACAATTATATTATATTTTAAGTAGAGTAGATTTCGTAACAGTTAAAATAATACATTTAGATTACCTATTCCTCAGAATTACATAACAATACTAATATTTTATGAATAAATAGAATGTATTTGAAGCGTTTCTTTGGAGGGTATGTCAAGAGATTTCATACGAATCATACATAAGCTACTTCACCTTCAAGCATATTTAATAAGGTTTAATGAGTGCAAATCGTTAGGTGCTTATCCAGGCAGCTTACTAAGAAAGTATATTTTATCATATAACTAATGACTACTTATTCAATCTATATTTTAACAGTTTTTACTAATCGTCAACAATTAATTTAAACACATATTTTAAGACAATACTATAATTATTATTACTTCATATAATATAAATACATATGTGGACCGTTCCTTAGAATGAGCAATTTATTAATAGCCCAATATCCAGGCCAGTTTTACGTGGCCTCCAATAAGGGTCCAATGAGGTCCAAATAAGGGACCTCAGTTTTACGTGGAATCCAAACCACGTAGTATTGGTCTGACTTTCAACTAATTGACAAGTTTCATATTCTGTGCTCCTCCCTACACAACATCCGGACACTGACTACCACCCAACATGGACACCCCTGACTTCACTTATAATGTCTACGATAGTGGCAACCGTTAAGCGGATGCCATGTAATTATTAATAGCACCAAGCATAGACTTACAATGACAACACTTTGTCCACAAGTAGCTGGGTTACAGCACTCCGGTTTCTCCGATTGAAGGTGGTCATAAAAAATCCAAATGTATTTTCTTACATCTCAGCTGTTCATCTGAAATAGGAAAACCGGTCTGAGCTATTCGATCTGCTCATGTGTGCATGACAATCAAACGGAAACTTACAAATATCTTCCTTCATCTGGCATTATTCAATTGGTACTGTAGACGTTTTAAATGTAAATTAAAATGCTCAATGTTCCTATCACAGTAGACTACTGAAAATGCATTACATGAGTTTTACTCCCCTTATATAGCTATTACCTGGAGGGGTTAAGAGAATACGAGCGGATAAGGAGATAAGAGGGAATAAGATTGTATTGTATGAATTATTGCACTTCACAACATTAATCATTTTCGAATATTGTAATGCTTCAATAATCCTTGAATAAGCAAGTTATCTACGTAAACATGAATGTATATTTATAAAAAAAGGTTTTATTTTACCAGGCATTGTGATTGTGTAATACGTGAAATAGAACAATGAATACAAATAAATGAATAAATAAACTAAAAATATACTTTATGTAATATCTTTTCATGCAGATTTTAAAGTACTAACGAGTACAAGTTTTTTCTTCACAGATCCATTTCACTCCCCTCTCACGGAAAAGTATATTTAGTATTGACCACCCATAAAGTATACATTAGCTCTTAATGGGTCTGTCTACACATGGAGCATACTATCTAGAGACTACCTCAATAAAACCATGAACTTTAAATCGAGTCAGTTGCCCCTTTAGAATGAACAATGAACATTATTAACAAAAATATGACATGACTGTAATAATATGACATGTTCTGTAAAACACTTTCTGACCTTCGTAGAGAGCAAACCTTACTGATTTCTTTCCCGTCGAGACATAGGCATGTGTACCAACATAAAACACCCAATCAACGATTATGAACTAGACAATTTAAATATTCACACTCTCTTAAGTTGGTAGCTTTCTCTTGCCTCTAGAACGAGTCAACTGCCATTCCGATTGTATTCTCCGTCTCTTTCTAATAAGAACTCCAGCAGGACACTAATCCGGCCAGGTCAAGGCGTTTGATGAAACTCAATCTCACTTTCTGTAGACAGGACTCCATGCATTCAACTTGCAACACATTTGTTTGATATCCTTAGCTTCTAAATTCATGCTATATATTAACAATGTATCTTTGTATTTTAATTAACATTCTGAAACGCTTCCAAAAAAATGTAAATTTAAAATATTTTTAATAGAACATAGGCCTACTCACTTTTAACAAAATTGTCGTCTTGAGTATTTATGTTAAGACTTAAATGCAACTTAAAAATATATATATATATACAGGTTGGAAAAAATATAGAAATGCTTTCACAATAACTTTATTTTTTCCATAGATAATTTGATAATTTAATTTTTTTTTATCAATGGTGTTCCATAAAGTATATTTTTTTATCAGAATAATTTACTTAAAACCGTTAAATAGCGGATAAATAATATTGTTCAATTTAGTTACTTTGAAATTCAAATGACCAATGGATGCTCTGGAAAGGATAAACCTTTCGAAGTTCGGTTTGCACTAATTAATTTATATTGAATAGACCTTTCATTTGATATCAAACTCGACCTGGGTTTACGTTAAAGATCTTCGTTCAACTCTTCGTGGGCCGTCCCCCAGAAAAGATGAAATGTCACTAATAGCGCAAAAAGTATGTTCTTTGTAACCATGATAATGTACAAGATTTTACTTTTGTAAGTGTAGTCATACACAAGTTGTGAAATCATTTCCATTTCTTTCCACACTGTATATACGATAAATACATGTAGGTAGTTCAGGAATTCCTATTTTTCCATTTTTTTAAAATTTATAAAAATTTTATTTAATAATGTTCAAAAAATAAATAATTTTCAACTTGTAGCTTTTGATTCTTATCCAGTAACAGATATAAAATACTTAATGAGATGATTTCAAATCAATATTAAAATTAATATTTTTCTAAACTTTTAGAATTATATATAAAGTAATATGATATATGAAATGTCAATAATCATCTTCGTATTGATTTTTTTAATCTCTGTGTGATACAAAAACTATAAAGTGCAAGTAAACGTCACACAACACAACTTTATTACAATATAAACAATAAATTTACAAATATATTACAATACAAATACAAAATGCACAAATATTATGGTGATCAATTTCTGTGAACCACACTCACTTTCCTCAGACCAGAGGGATTCACAAAAGATTTCATATTTGTCTGTCCCTCTGGTCATGTTGTACTGTATATGTACAAACACGTATTATACCAATTAAAAAAATAAAAATTATAACAAATATATTTTCAGTATAATTACGCGTGTATGTATTCTAATATTCAGTGTATGTATTCTGGAAGTATACGGTAAATATTATTTGTGAGATCAGTCAAAAGAGCAAGCGGCGAACGTTTTCATCTGCTACTTCAATATTGGCCTCTGCGCTGATGTGGGTTGGTTCCACTTCATATTGCTTTCACTCAGAAAAGCTCTCTCAAATAAACCCTTCTTTCTGTTTATGTTTTTAATATTTCTATGTTTTAGTTTACTCACCTTGGCCCATAATGTTTAAAGTGGTGTAGTGATGCAGTTGGTTGTTTTCGATCAGTTTCTTGGTATTTCTAATTTATGTTTAATGAGAAATATATTGAACTACTTAACCTTAGGACCCTTAAACTCCGAGGGAGAACGTACTATTCGGGATGAAAGTTACAAATGTACCACTAACAAACAGCTTCCCCTTAAGAAAATTTGTAGTATTGTCTCCCCTTTAAAACCACTTGAGCTCACAAAATGCATGGTCACACTATGTCTTCTAAAATTGTATTACATAAACAAATAATACTTTGGATGGGTATGTACAGTACGTTATATTTTTAATTTATAACTATCTTACTGTCATTATATGGAAAATAACAATGTGATTTTGTTCAGCTACTCAAACACATGCTGGAAATGTGAATAAATCTCTATAAAGAGATCGTATTTAAAGTAGATGCTGTTACATCCACTTTATATATAAGTGCTAACAACTTTAGGTGGGTACCTCTCATCTACACACATATCATCCTAGGCGTATTCCCTTTGTACACACACACACACACACACACACACACACACACACACACACACACACACACACACACACACACACACACACACACACACACACACACACACACACACACACACACACACACACACACACACACACACACACACACACACACACACACACACACACACACACACACACACACACACACACACACACACACACACACACACACACACACACACACACACACACACACACACACACACACACACACACACACACACACACACACACACACACACACACACACACACACACACACACACACACACACACACACACACACACACACACACACACACACACACACACACACACACACACACACACACACACACACACACACACACACACACACACACACACACACACACACACACACACACACACACACACACACACACACACACACACACACACACACACACACACACACACACACACACACACACACACACACACACACACACACACACACACACACACACACACACACACACACACACACACACACACACACACACACACACACACACACACACACACACACACACACACACACACACACACACACACACACACACACACACACACACACACACACACACACACACACACACACACACACACACACACACACACACACACACACACACACACACACACACACACACACACACACACACACACACACACACACACACACACACACACACACACACACACACACACACACACACACACACACACACACACACACACACACACACACACACACACACACACACACACACACACACACACACACACACACACACACACACACACACACACACACACGTCACACGTCACACGTCACACGTCACACGTCACACGTCACACGTCACACGTCACACGTCACACGTCACACGCCACACGTCACACGTCGCACGTCGCACGTCACACGTCGCACGTCGCACGTCACACGTCACACGTCACACGTCACACGTCACACGTCACACGTCACACGTCACACGTCACACGTCACACGTCACACGTCACACGTCACACGTCACACGTCACACGTCACACGTCACACGTCACACGCCACACGCCACACGCCACACGCCACACGCCACACGCCACACGCCACACGCCACACGCCACACGTCACACGTCACACGTCACACGTCACACGTCACACGTCACACGTCACACGTCACACGTCACACGTCACACGTCACACACACACACACACACACACACACACACACACACACACACACACACACACACACACACACACACACACACACACACACACACACACACACACACACACTTTATATTAATTGTGTATAACGAATATAATCTAGAAATAGTGACATTTCTAGATAAAAGAGAGTTCTTTTATTTTAGCATGGAACATGCTTTAGTCTTGACCTAACTGTCTGAAAACGTTACGTTACGCGGGAGGGTGACGCGGGAAGGTGACGCGTAACCATGAAAACACAATGACATATCAGTGTTGACTTCAATAATGATTTTATTTGCAAGCGTTCATCAAAGTACATCTTTAGTTTCCATGACAACTCTTGTTTTGTAATTCCTTACATGAAATCTAAAATTCGTTGTTTTCGGAGAAATACATTTGCAGAAATTATTAAAAAGGAGCCACCGGGTAGCAGCCGTGATCTATTACCAAGTAGCAGCCGTGATCTATTACCGGGTAGCATCCGTGATCTATTACCAAGTAGCAGCCAAGAGCTAAAGCATGTTCCATGTTTCTTGAATTTTAGCCGTAGGCTCTAAGCAAAAAGATCCGGGGGTCCAGGGGGCTTGCCCCCTGGCGAGGCCCGCAGAGCCGAGTTTTTTTAAGTGTTTTAAGTGTAACAAAATTGTTGTTGCAATTATATCAGTAAAAAATAAAAATAGAGTTGTTTTTAACTAAACGAAGATCTTTTTCCATACAAATAAACTGTCAAATTCACAAACTGACAAATAAACAACTGTCAAACACTTGTTTGTTCTTATTACATTCGAAGAATTTGACAGTTTATTTGTATGGAAAAAGATCTTCGTTTAGTTAAAAACAACTCTATTTTTATTTTTACTGATATAATTGCAACAACAATTTTGTTACACTTAAAACGAAAATCAATGTGCACGTTTACGATAGTTTAAATATATTGTTTAAATGTATTTAAAGAATCTTCCCTAAACTTAAGCATACCTTACTTCCTACATAATACGTGTATACCCATTGTACTAAAACTGTACATAAGAAAGTAGTGAATACTTCTTTACATGGAAGCTGAAATGACGTGTAAGGAAAATTAAACTAAACGTCTGCTTCGAGTAATTTCCTATCAGGTACTATTAATTAATCCTTAGATGAAATTGATTATTTATTTTCTCAGCTCTGCATATTAATTTGATATTCATATTCGTTCTTAATAATATTACAATATAAATTGGTAATATATTGTCTTTCGACCGATATTAAGACAATTATTCTAAAACTAACAATTTAATAAATTCATATCTTTTTAACGTATTTATTTTAAGAATATTTAAATTAATTTCTGTTAAAACTGTTCACCTTGGACTGAAATATTTTTTATTTGCGTACTATTTGTGATTTATTTAAATCTTGATCCGTATTGTACGCCATCATGACATTCAATTTCATGAAATAACAATTAGAATATTTTTAATACCTATGTCTGTAAGCACTCCGTAAAATTTGAAACTGTGAACACTACTTAAATTCAATCTGAAATAGTAATATTTATTATTAGATAGCTCGTGTAATTAATTCACAGAATAATTAAATACTTTAATTTATCAGCCATCTGATTTTTTAAATAATATAATAGTTTTATTATTGCAAAGTTAAAAACTGATTTATTTTTAAGTGAAATTGACACTTCCTTCTTATTTCCCTAAGACCACTAAAAAATGTGGTTTTATATTTATCTATCCTTGCTTAAGTATAGGGAAGATGCTACATATATATTGAAACTTACAACAAATTATCGTTTTAAGTGTAACAAAACGTAGTTGCAATTATATCTGTAACAAATCAAAATAGAATTGATTTTCAGCAAGTGATTTTTCCACAGAAAGAAAATGTCATATTCTACGAACGTTATAAGAACAAACATCGCAACATTAATAAAATGAAACCACTGAAATAGTGAATCATCTGTTATCACTCCAACCCATTTCATTCCCGCTCTTCCTTTATCTCTCCCATCGCAACCCTCATTTCGACACACAAATACCCTGTGATTACTTGGTGGTTTAATCAATCCGGGATGCCAGACTCCTCGGACAATTTGTCAGTTTCAAATTTCAAGGAACTAAAATAGGTCTACAATCTTCTAATCAGATAAATGGAAATACTTGTAAACTGTAATATGAAAGTGTCAGTTCATAAACTGTATTTATATTAAATGCTGTATCATTAAACAGGAGAGCATTTTTTTAAAACTAATAGAATGATTGGCTTCAAAATATCTTTATATATTGTAATATTAATGACAAGAAACAGCAAAATATATAAAATATAATGAGTTATTAATTATATTATTCACCGAATCAATCGAAATATGTTTATATAACTCTTGAAAATATATAAATAATTTACAAAATATCTATTGATTACTGACGATAATTGCATCGCCCTTTACCAAGACACTTGCCCAGAAATATAGCCTGAAACACATATAAGTTACTGAGCTCCAGACTCTAAACCAATGATATAAAAATACATTACTTAAAACCACGTAGACATTCATTAATAAATATAAAGAATTTGACCTTTTCCGTCAATTCACTATCACAACTTTTTTACCGCAATTACGTTTAGGTAAGGTTAGGGTAAGTTAGATGGCTACTAAAGTTGGTCACAAACTGGTAAATCCAATGATTGACTTACCGCCGATTGCGCTCTCCGTGTGTAAGTTCTTGGAAAGCGATAAGATAAGGACAGGGATATCGGATTCTTAGCGGATAAGGAATCCGCTAACAGTGAGCGTAAAAGTTATTAAAGAACAGTTTTTGGAGCAAGAGAATATTTATCAAGCAGCAGTGAATTAACGGAAAAGATCCAAAGAATTCAAGTCTTATATTTGCTTGTTTATTTCGTTTCTATTTTATTGTTTCCTTCCAACCAAAAAATAGATGAATTATTTAAATAATTATACTATTGAAAAAGTAAAACTTTTTTTTTAAAATGCAACTGGCATTGCTCAGGATATAGAAGATGGAGTTGTATCTCACAAAAATTAAATTTCCGCTCGGAGTCGTTTCCGTCGTCGCTTGGAGTGAGTTGCAGAATACAACGCAACGTCAAGAGAAATACTTTTAATATGTATATTTTTTAATGTATTCAAAAATCAATTACGTCGTTATAGCTACCCTGCCGCTTTTGTAATTATATGAAATTTATATAGTAATATAAAATGATAACAATTTGATATTTTGTATATAACCTACAGTATATCATTACAAGTTTACTCTAGCAGTATTTTAATCGTTTCATTATTTTTTTACGATTTTAGATGCTTTACGATCCACAAAATCTAAGAATAATTTTGAGCCAATTTACAAAGTACTCGAAAATAGTACAACTATAATTTTAGTATATGTCTAACGTATGGTTTTTTGCAGCCGAAGCTAAAATGACAGTACTCAAAAAGTTCGTGTCAACTATTAATAATATAACTTGAAACTAAAATAAGACAAAAATAAGACTTCAATTAAAAAGATCTCCCTTCATACAGCGAAGTCCAAACCCCTCAACAAGTTTATTTTAGTGAGACCCATGAAAATGATTTTAGTGAGGCATATTGATATCACAAACAAAAAAGATTTATCATGTTTTTGTCTTTTTTCAATTTGAAATAAATATTTTCTTTATAGTTGCCAGGTTTTCATTTATTTATTTATTTATTCATAAGACACCAATCGTCAAGATATGGTCGAATATGGATTTCGAATGAGTGTAGATGAGCGAATGTAGTCATTGTTACAAACTAAGGCCGATTATTCCTTAGAAAGTGTCATTAATTAATAGCCCAATGACAAATACAAATACAAAGAAAAGCGTTACACAACGCTTGGTGTCTTTAATCTTTGTTTTTGATCGTATGTATTTATATATATATATATATATATATATATATATATATATATATATATATATATATATTATATTAGATTAAGACTACTACTAGTAATATACTGCTGGAAGCGTGCACTAAAGTTCCACCAAGATAATGATAAAGGGGAAGCTTAGGTGATTCAGCGGTCCTAGTTACATTTTCTTCCAGTTTGAAGGTCCAGGCTAGACATTCCGTACCTCAATTATAAGGGAAATACATTTGATGGGATGACTTTTACCTCTGTACGTGTAAGGGCAGGAGGGTGAGTTCAACAGACGTCACTTGTCTAATGTTACATGCATCATCAATGTGAACACTATAGGGCGGGGCAAACGTTTATGGGGGGGGGGGGTCAATTCACGTACTGTGGTATTGAAGCATTTGAAACTTTAACTCATCAAGTTATGGGCCTCTTCCATAACCCCCTCCCCCCCGGTTTATATGGATGAGTGTTAAAGCTCCCACTCACTTGTTTTGTTGAATTCTATAGAGAGCTTTTAAAGCACTGCTGCACTGTCATAAACTCTATTTTTACAGGTTAATTTGTATGTGTATATTTCAGTGCAGATAGGACAAACCACACTTTACGTAATAGCAATTGTTACAGTGAAATAAATTGAAAGAAAGACTGTGTATGCTTTATTTTATTGGAGTAAATATTTTATTAATACAATAAAGATTAAATTAAATATATAAAACATACTGTTTAAAACCCAGGCATTTCCTTGAAATAATCACTACAACCAGATACACATTATTGATATACCGATGTTAAAATGCTTTTGAACTGAACGTAAATAAAATGTTAACAGACTTATTAAATTAATGTTCATTTTCATTGAAATTAAATTATGGTAACATGCAAATCAGATGTAACATTTAACAATAATTTGAAATTAATTATATTTTGCCAATTATATCAAGCAAAATTTTATATCGTGTATGAAGTAGTGTACGAGAAATTATGGATTAACAGTATTTGCAATATCAGATAGTTTTTACCATAAAACATAAAAAATGTCGCTAAAAGTTTCTCTTGATTTTTTGGAATTATGAGTAACAAGTTGCTAAATGTTATAATTACCAAACAAGTTATTAATTAGTTGTTCAGATAGCTTAATTGAAGTTGTAAGAGGATTTATTATTTCCAATTTGTGTAAACAGTTATAATATTCTCCCCCGTTTAAAAATCTACTATTTTTCTAATGATTTTATATTATGCTTTTCCCTTTCAATTAAAGTTAATTTAGTGACAATAGGATAATCCATAGTAAGTTAATAACCAGAAAACAATTTATTCAAATATTGAAAAAGTATTTTATAGGACTCAGTTATATAACAGTACAAGTAAACGTCACACAACACAAATTTATTACAATATAAGCACAAAATGTACAAATATATTACAATACAAGTACAAAATGCACGAATACTACGGTGATCGATTTCGGTGAACCACGCTCACCTTCCTCAGACCAGAGGGATTCACAAAAGAATTCTGTACTTGTATTGTAATATATTTGTAAATTTTGTGCTTATATAGTAATAAATTTGTGTTGTGTGACGTTTACTTGTACTGTATATATACTAACACGTATTATGCTAATTAAAAAACTAGTTATATAACAACAAAATTAAATTCTGTATTCCTAGAAAATATTTGCGTTACTAAACAAATACACTAAAATATAAGTCACAGTGTATCTGTTATACCTGCATAATTAAGTAAACAATATTAAATGTCCTTTGAAATGTAAATATCAAATAATAAACTAACCGAAAGCCCGAAAAGTTTATCTTTCAATTGTATTTATTAAAATTTATAACGATTTGGAGATATCCATATTGGGAAATATAACATTTCAATGTGTATTTTTTTAATGTGCTGACTTCAGAGCACTCTTGCAGAAAGTGCTGGAACTACGAAGAGTTTGGGAATACTAAAGGCAATGGTGTGACGATGGAAGCCAGCCGCTACCCCAGCAACGCTTCAGTTTTCTAAACACACATGTTTTATAACCTACTTTTTTCATAATTTAAATTTATATTTTGATCGTGAGCTCTTTTATTGTTCATACCATATTTTATTTTACATTTGTGTTCCCCAGTGTTGAAAGATTATTTTTATCGTATTATTTGTTCCATTTAATGTTTGGATTTTTATATTTATTTGAAATGGTCGACGTACTCACCGAGCGTAGAAAACACGTGTTGCAGCATAAATCGTTTCAGTATAACCTTTTTCATCAGGGTCCTGTCAGATGTTAGCAGGAAATCGATATAGCAGCCAAACACCTGCCTGGGAAGGCAAACGCTCAGCAACTACGGTTCTATTCTGTGCCATCCTGTATGCCTCTCTATCTCTGGTAGCATAGGCATATAATGACCCTGAATGGGATTGTATTTAAATGTTCAATATAGTATTGTTTCGAATATGAACAGATTAGCCAGTGACAATATACCAAGGTTCACAAACGCATCTCAGCACGACTTTCTGTACGATAACTTTCCCAATATCTGGATGACTCTTTAGAAGTCTAAATAGTATCCTGAATTCCAGATTCATGCATCTTCCCCACAACGCAATGAGTTTCTCTTTAAATGCTATAGTTATTTAAATTAAAATTCCCTCTTATTGCGTATTAACATATTTTTTGGGCAAGATGCAAAGTTCAGTCTTCTTATGCATCAAAATACGTCCTATTGATAAAGTAAACAGATGTTATATTATATCCATATAAGAAGTCAATATTTGTGAATGTGGATTGAGACCCGGTGTGATGAGTGTAGATTTTGTATCACATTCCTCTCTTCCGAAATTCCGGACACTCTAGATGCTCCTGATTTGCATTCCTCTCTTCTGAAATGCCAGACACTCTGAATGCTGCTGATTCGTAGTCCTCTCTTCTGAAATGCCCGACACTCTGGATGCTCCTGATTCACATTCCTCTCTTTTGAAATGCTGGACACTCTGAATGCTCCTGATTTGCATTCCTCTCTTCTGAAATTCCCGACACTGGATGCTCCTGATTCGCATTCCTCTCTTCTGAAATGCCTGATACTCTGGATGCTGCTGATTTGCATTCCTATCCTCTGAAATGCCGGGCACTCTGGATGCTCCTGATTCACATTGAAAGTAGTTTCAATAATCCTTTGAGAGAATGAGTTTTCGAAACAATTTGCAAATGAAGTTATCTTCTTTTTAGACGTTAAGGCTTCGTGCCTTTTAATACTACAACTATTATATTATTTTCTTATATGAATTATATGAAGCAGACTATAAACTTCAAATGTCAAACTTAAATTAAGAAATATTAGAAGAATATGAATCAAATGAAGCACAAATAAGTGGGGCAGATTTTTTTCAATTGAACGAGTAAATTGAATCTTTCTGCTGAATCATGAGACAGAATAAATAAATTGAGTTTCCATCCGAATGTGCTTTGAAACCTTGATCATATCTCTAAAACACATCTCATATCCTTTGAGAATGTTCTAGTATATTTAAATAAAGATCATCAGGATATATTACATTATTTTCAAGCGTTGTTATTACATAAAATGCTGGACTCAGAAATTATAGCAATAAATTAAAACCATTCAGTACATAATTAACATAAAAAAAAATAAATATTCTCAGATTTGAGAAGCCGACACATCTTTTTGCGTATTTTGATGTGATTAGTGTATGTTGAGTGTGGATGACTCGTGCAGTCTGGTTACTAACGGAATTCGACTTAAGCTAAGAATATGCCATTTATTAATAGCCCAATAGGCAAGGTACCTAAGGGACCTACAGCTTTTTGCTGAGTCCGACACCCATACTGTTTATCAGCTTGTGAGCTAATTGACTAGCCTGACACTCAGTCCTCTGCCCCACCCAACATGGACGTTCCAGACTTCTCTTGTGGTGTCCACGCCATAGCAACCACCGTGTCGGTATAGCAATATAGAACCTTCAGCTTACACGGAAGGTGGTGTTGACCCTCCCACCCACCCATAAACGTATGGTAATAATGGTCTACTCACTCCCCTATACACGTAGAGTAGTGTTGACCCACCCGACCGTCCATACACGTATAGTAGTGTTGACCCAACCATCATTATTGTGGTTTTTGTGGACCTGCTAAGTAAATATTACTGTCAGTGAAGTGTTTTTATAAATAGTAACTAAGCAGTGACACCAAATATATATAACTAGCAGAAAGTACCCGTGCTTCGCTACGGATTATGATTAAGGAACGGATTCGAATGCAAATTGGTATGTAGCTTTCTCTAGAGTTGTAGGTGCTCTCTGAGAAACTGTTTCAAAAATTGTTTCTCTATAGTATGTATAGTTTATTCAATCGTGTTTATATGAAGCCTGGTCGTGAGAAAGAAGGCTATGTAAGGGGTCGGGATATTTTTGAAAGGGAAGTAGTTGAACTTATCCATTACTGCAACACATTCCGGGGCTTTCGTCTTTCCATTTTAAAGCATGGCAGAAATTGCACTTTTCTCGAGGTCCAAGTTGAACTATTTTATCTGTAGAATATTCAATGTTTGGGTCATACTTGAAACCTGAGAGTTTCTTGATTGTCCATGGCAGTAACTTTACTTGTGCACGCCTCTCATTGTACTTTGACGTAGTCTCACGATTAACTTCAGGATGGTTTTTTGAGTACTTCTTTACAGACTTTCTGTTAATCTTGGGGTTGTTCTCGGTATATGTTTTAACAGCTCTTCTGTTTACTTCTGGGTGGCTCTCGGCATATTTTTGAACAGCCCCCCTGTGCACTTCAGGGTGGCTCTCGGCATATTTTTTAACAGCCTTTCTATGCATTTCAGGGTGGCTCTCCGTATTTTTAGCAACAGACTCCCTAACCTGCTTTTTTCGGATGGAATCAGTGAATCTTTTCCTTCGTTTTCTACCTCTAGATTTTTGAGGTGTGATCACTGTTACGATTGATTCGTCCGAACTCATGTCTAAGGGAGTTTCAAGGTTTGATAGGATGGGCTGAGAAGAGCCTGGTTGGACTGCAACAGGTTCATAGACACAAAGGGAAGATGGGCCAGGTTTGGATGTAATAGGGTCGGTGGGCATAGATTCAGAAAAACCAGGTTGGGATTTTAATGTTGAGGCATAAGATTTTGAGGTATGTAGACTGTTTTGAAAATAATTTGGTACATAAGGTTGTTCGCAAGATATAAGAACGTCAAAGTGCCCTGCCATGTCATCACCAGATAACTTAAGTCTTTTTATTTCCTGAACCTCATCCCCATAACAGGCTAAGAGTTTTCTGTCACGAAAGAGCTCGAACTTATAAGGAAAGACCTCTGCTGCAACCATGAGCTCACAAAAGGTTCCATAGAAGTAAGGCTGTGACATGTCGGCGATGTACTGACGTTTAGTTCTGTAAGGGACTTTATTTATGGTCAAGGTGTAAGGCTCAAGTCTGCGCCAGTTGTTGGACACGTGACGCACAATGTCAGCGCGCATTTGGAGTGTTAGTGAAGCTGTACAGTGGACCAGATAAGATAAAGAGGAGAAAAGGCAAGCCCCGTCCCTAGTGATCTTTATGACATGGTGAGGTACTGCCACACCATCAATATCGAATGTTTCAATAACCATTGTCGTGCAACTGTTCAGAAAAAGTATTAAGATGAATAAAGAAAAATTTAGCTTTGTATTTTAGAAGAAGAAGATGAAGTGAAAAGGTTCAAACCCAAGCAGATGATCTAGAATTGAAGCAAGCAGTAAGTAAAAGAAGCAAATAGTTAACAGAATAAAATACCAATATAAACTCATGTAGTAAGGGAACACCCTACCCAAAGTGGAGTGGCCGGAGTTGTAACTACAGATTTATGTCAACTGTATCAAGTTTGAACCAGGAGAACTATTAAGAATGTCAGAGTTATGACATGAAAAAAGGTAAAAGAATGATGGTATGAAAGGATGTGAGGCAATCGAATACTATGGTAGCAAATAGTGGGGCAAAAGAAAATATTTAAGAAAAAGTAGGTAGTATTCAGAAGCAATAAGCAATGGACAGAACTGAACAGACAGCAAAGCAGTGTTCAGGTCAAAAGCGTGTACTGGACTGATATGAGCCGAGCCGTACTGCGGTGCGGTGCTGGTGAGGTGCGGGGAGTGGGAGGGAGGGCAGAGGTCAACTGATAAGAACCGGCCTTCTAGTGAACAGCCAAGACTGCTATCGCTAATTTACAATCAGCCGAAGAATCATAGTATCAAGTTTATTTGTGATCTGTTGTCTAGGTTTAGAAAATATGCAACAATCGTCAAGTATCGAGTTTTTTGCTGTTTGGTTTGAAACGTGATTGAAATGTTTTTTTTTTTTATAAGCACTTATGCAAAGTATAAAGAGTTATAGTGCCGAGCAGAACCAAACTTGTTGTAAAATTTTTATTACAGTTCATTTAAGACCTAAAAGAAAGCTTAGCACCAATTTTAGTTGCGATCTGCTTTGTAAGTTCAGAAAAAAGTCCCAGAATTCATCTTAGACCTAAAAGGAAGTTTAGCACCAAATTTTCTTTTAATCTAATGTTTAAGTTCAGAAAATTCGAAAATTAAACGTCGCGTTTTACGTGGTTTGGTCAACTACCCGATTTAATTTTTTGAAACAGTTTCTCAGAGAGCACCTACAACTCTAGAGAAAGCTACATACCAATTTGCATTCGAATCCGTTCCTTAATCATAATCCGTAGCGAAATACGGGTACTTTCTGCTAGTTCTTTTTAGTGCTGAAATGACCCGAACTTTGTGAAAACTTTTTTCTAGAGTTCATCTAAGACCTAAAAGGAAGCTTGGTACCAAGTTTTGTTGCAATGTGATTTGTAGGTTCACAAAAAATACATAAATTTAAAAGTCGCGTTTTTCGCGGTTTGGTCGCGAACCTGATTGAATTTTTTGAAACCGTTTCTTAGCGAGCATTTACTACCCTAGAGGAAGCTACGTACCAAGTTTCATACGAATCCGTTCGGTGGTTTTTGAGATTTCGTGTTTAGTCAGTCAGTGAGTGAGTGAGTTCTTTATAGTGCTGAAAAGATCCGAACTTTGTGAAAACTTTTTTCTAGAGTTCATCTAAGACCTAAAAGGAAGCTTGGTACCAAGTTTTGTTGCAATGTGATTTTTAGGTTCACAAAAAATACATAAATTTAAAAGTCACGTTTTTCGCGGTTTGGTCGCGAACCTGATTGAATTTTTTGAAACCGTTTCTTAGCGAGCACCTACTACCCTAGAGGAAGCTACGTACCAATTTTCATACGAATCCGTTCGGTGGTTTTTGAGATTTCGTGTTTAGTCAGTCAGTGAGTGTGTGAGTTCTTTATAGTGCTGAAATGACCCGAACTTTGTGAAAACTTTTTTCTAGAGTTCACCTATGACCTAAAAGGAAGCTTGGTACCAAGTTTTGTTGCAATGTGATTTTTAGGTTCACAAAAAATACATAAATTTAAAAGTCACGTTTTTCGCGGTTTGGTCGCGAACCTGATTGAATTTTTTGAAACCGTTTCTTAGCGAGCACCTACTACCCTAGAGGAAGCTACGTACCAATTTTCATACGAATCCGTTCGGTGGTTTTTGAGATTTCGTGTTTAGTCAGTCAGTGAGTGAGTGAGTTCTTTATAGTGCTGAAATGACCCGAACTTTGTGAAAACTTTTTTCTAGAGTTCATCTAAGACCTAAAAGGAAGCTTGGTATCAAGTTTTGTTGCAATGTGATTTTTAGGTTCACAAAAAATACATAAATTTAAAAGTCCGTTTTTCACGGTTTGGTCGCGAACCTGATTGAATTTTTTGAAACCGTTTCTTAGCGAGCACCTACTACCCTAGAGGAAGCTACGTACCAAGTTTCATACGAATCCGTTCGGTGGTTTTTGAGATTTCGTGTTTAGTCAGTCAGTGAGTGAGCGAGTGGTATTTGGCTTATATATGTATAGATTACATAAATTATATCTCATGCAAATTAATTGTACATAATGTTGTATATTAAATATATCAATTTTGGCGTTATAATTTTCACAGTTCTTTTATTTTTATCTTAGTTTAGAAAGTGTAGTAAGATGGTAGGCAGTTCAATAAAAGCTTTGAAAGTGGCTATGTAAGAAGAGAGACTTTAAAAGTTAATAATATTTCAAGCGTGAAATGTCCTTACTAAACTCCAGGCTTAGTTAATGTTCAGCCTCTACATGAACCGCATTCTTCAGGGAAGACTATTATAATTACGAAAAAATGCCAGTCACTAGGCTTAGTTGTATTCAGTCTCTTTAGTACCCACATTCTTGAGGGAGATCTTTTCTGATACCGAGAACACTCCAGTCAG
This sequence comes from Stictocephala bisonia, assembly GCA_035578905.1. NCBI lineage: Eukaryota > Metazoa > Arthropoda > Insecta > Hemiptera > Membracidae > Stictocephala > Stictocephala bisonia. The sequence continues at coordinate 12,681 of JAQJVL010000339.1, read as the reverse complement.
TAGGCTTAGTTTTACTCATCCTCTATAGAACAATAATCTTGAGGTAGGTCTGTTCTGACACCGACAACACTCTAGCCACTAGGCTTAGTTGCATTCAATCTTTATAGGACCCACAATCTTGAGGGAGGTCTGTTCTGATACCGACAACACTCCAGTCACTAGGCTTAGTTGCATTCAGTCTTTATAGGACCCACAATCTTGAGGGAGGTCTGTTCTGATACCGACAACACTCCAGTCAGTAGGCTTAGTTTTACTCATCCTCTATAGAACAATAATCTTGAGGTAGGTATGTTCTGATACCGATAACACTCCAGTCACTAGGCTTAGTTGCATTCAGTCTTTATAGGACCCACAATCTTGAGGGAGGTCTGTTCTGATACCGACAACACTCCAGTCACTAAGCTTAGTTGCATTCAGACTCTTTATAGGACCCACAATATTGAGGGAGGTCCTGTCTGATACCGACAACACTCCAGTCACTAGGCTTAGTTGCATTCAGTATAAGGACCCACAATATTGAGGGAGGCTCTGTCTGATACCGACAACACTCCAGTCAGTAGGCTAGTTTTACTCATCCCTCTATAGAACAATAATCTTGAGGTAGGTATGTTCTGATACCGATAACACTCCAGTCACTAGGCTTAGTTGCATTCAGTCTTTTATAGGGACCCACAATCTTGAGGGAGGTTCGTTTCTGATACCGTCAACACTCCAGTCACTAAGCTTAGTTGCATTCAGTCTTTATAGGACCCACAATCTTGAGGGAGGTCTGTTCTGATACCGACAACACTCCAGTCACTACTAGTAGGCTTAGTTTTACTCATCCTCTATAGAACCCACAATCTTGAGGTAGGTATATTCTGATACCGACAACACTCCAGCACTACTAGTAGGCTTAGTTTTACTCATCCTCTATAGAACCCACGATCTTGAGGGAGGTCTGTTCTGATACCGACAACACTCCAGCACTACTAGTAGGCTTAGTTTTACTCATCCTCTATAGAACCCACGATCTTGAGGGAGGTCTGTTCTGATACCGAAAACACTCCAGTCACTACTAGTAGGCTTAGTTTTACTCATCCTCTATAGAACCCACAAATCTTGAGGTAGGTATATTCTGATACCGACAACACTCCAGCACTACTAGTAGGGCTTAGTTTTTACCTCATCCTCTATAGAACCCCCCACGATCTTGAGGGAGGTCTGTTCTGATACCGAAAACACTCCAGCAAAATAGTAGGCTTAGTTTTATACCCCACCCTTATAAAACCAAATCTTGGGTAGGTATTTTCTGTTCCCGGAAAACACCCCGGGCACAAACTTTAGGCTTTTTTTTAAACCCATCCTCAAATAGAAAAAAGATTTGAGGGAGGTTTTTTGATACCAAAAACCCTAGATATATTTTGGTTGTTTTATCTTCTATAAAAACCACAATTTGAGGGTTAGGTATGTTTTTAATACCGAAACACCCCACCCACTACTGTAGGCTTATTTTTTATCATCCTTAAGAACCCACAATCGTGAGGGAGGTTTTTTTGATACCGAAACACTCCCAGATAGGTTTAGTTGCATTTCATCTTTATGGGACCTAATTTTGAGGGAGGTTGTTTTTGATACCGACAAATTCCGGGTAAAGTGGGCTTAGTATGCTTTCCCAGTCTTTATGGGGCCCCCAAAATCTTGAGGGAGGTCTTTTTCGGGATACCCAAACACTCCAGCATTCTATTTGTGGCTTAGTTTTACTCATCCTCTATAGAAACCCACAATCTTGAGGTAGGTATGTTCTAATTACCGCAACACACTCCAGCACTACCTAGTAGGCTTAGTTTTACTCATCCTCTATAGAACCCACAATCTTGAGGGAGGTATTTTCTGATACCGACAACACTCCAGTCACTAGGCTTAGTTGCATTCAGTCTTTATAGGACCCATAATCTTGAGGGAGGTCTGTTCTGATACCGACAACATTCCAGTCAGTAGGCTTAGTTGCATTCAGTCTTTATAGAACCCACAATCTTGAGGTAGGTATGTTCTAATACCGACAACACTCCAGCACTACTAGTAGGCTTAGTTTTACTCATCCTCTATAGAACCCACAATCTTGAGGGAGGTCTGTTCTGATACCGATAACACTCCAGTCAGTAGGCTTAGTTGCATTCAGTCTTTATAGGACCCATAATCTTGAGGGAGGTCTGTTCTGATACCGACAACACTCCAGTCACTAGGCTTAGTTGCATTCAGTCTTTATAGGACCCATAATCTTGAGGGAGGTCTGTTCTGATACCGACAACACTCCAGTCACTAGGCTTAGTTGCATTCAGTCTTTATAGGACCCATAATCTTGAGGGAGGTCTGTTCTGATACCGACAACACTCCAGTCACTACTAGTAGGCTTAGTTTTACTCATCCTCTATAGAACCCACAATCTTGAGGTAGGTATGTTCTGATACCGACAACACTCCAGTCACTAGGCTTAATTGCATTCAGTCTCTATAGGACCCACAATTGTGAGGGAGGTCTGGTCTGATTCTGACAACACTCCAGTCACTAGACTTAGTTGTATTCAGTCTCTATAGAACCCACAATCTTGAAGGAGGTCTGTTCTGATACCGACAACATTCCAGTCACTAGGCTTAGTTGTATTCAGTCTCTATATGACCCACAATCTTGAGGGAAGTCTGTTCTGATACAGCTAGGTTAGTTTACGCTTGGTTAGGTTAGGCTAGGTTAGCGTTAGGTTGAGCTAGGTTAGTTTACGCTTGGTTAGGTTATGTTAGGTTTAACACCGTTGATTATTAAAATAAAAATTGTTTCCTCTTTAACAAAATCATTGTACTAAATCTTACATATTGCGTTTGAGTTATTTTCATAGCACCTGTTCGACCAATCATTATTACACGTATCTTCACCGAATATGTTTAACTTAGATAAGTGGGTCTATACAAATAAATCAGTAACAGTTTCTGAATACATATTTATTTACGTCACAAATATACTGAACCAAACTGGATATAATATATGTACATAATTTTTTTACATTTTCAAAGACGTCCCTTTTCAAATAGCATATTTCTAAAAACTCTAATGTTCAATTTAACAATAATAAAGTAATAATAATGAAAAATAAATTAATAAGGTATTAGTTAGGAAAAGCAAGGAATTTAAATCTCTAATTTATTGTTTTAACCTTTGAATGTTATGTCACAATGCATTTAAGTATATACTCCATTTATAAGTTACACTAAGCGTTTCTACTAAAGAGATAACCATAAATAAACTTTTGTTTTATAAATAATGCCCACTATCTAATTAAACAAAACTTAAATTAGGTTCGAAAAGGGTTAAATTATAATAACAATTTTTCTTTTCATAAACAATCTCATCTCTCCCGTTTCAAATTGAATTAAACCTGCTACTTTAAATTAAATTCATTGAAGTTTACTTAAATGACGCTGGTAAGGTTCTTCAAAATTTAATAACAACAAAACTAGCAGAAGAGTAATAAACTTAATTTCATGCGAACTTGTTTACAAGAACAATATTAAAGTGTTTCAGGGAAATGCAATGTAACATAATACCTGTAACACTTTAATGTTACAGGTATTATGTTTAATATTTAACACGTTGTAGTTGTTTCAAGAAAACACTCTAAATGAACGTTATTAAATTCTTTGAAATCTTATAGCTCTTGCTCTAACATAATTCTTTATTTGTAGAATACTGAAACTTGAGACCAGCTGGTTCCTGTCAATTTTAAACTATTACCCTCACACAAGTGATATTGTGTATGGGATCTATAATTTTATTTGTTTATTTATTTATCTACGGAAAATTCCATTTCAATATAGGAATATAAATTATCAAATAATAAATAGTAACTTAGAATAAATAACATGTAAATCATAAATAATAATAATAAATAAAATAAATTTTATCACACATTTCATTATAAAGAGAGTTAAGGAAGAAAATTAGTTCCGAAATAAAAAGTGTGTTTATAACTATTTTTCTTGTCTATTCATAACTATGTCTCCAAAGCATGAAGGGATGTCCTGAATGAGTGGAGCGAAGTACAGAAGTTGTCCGGCAGAGAAATGCCTCAATTTTGGATCCTCATCATGGTGCTATTGGCTGTGTACGAGGTTGGATACTGTTGGTTTCGCAAAGAGTGCCTTGGACCTTGTGATGGAAGGAACCTTAAAGTTCACTCTTTGGAGAAGAGCAGGACAATAAAGATTTTCGTTGATAAACTTGTACAGGAAAAGTTCGTCTTGAGTTGAGCACCTTGCTTTCAGTGTAAACAAGTTCAGAGCAATGAAATATCTTGAATTGAAACATCTAAATATCCAATCCCGAGCCGAACACCAACAAGTCTTAAAAACTGTCTCGGCACTCTTTCAATCTCATCTCTTACGTACATCTGGTGAGGTGACCATACCACACTTTAATATTCCAAATGAGGTCCAATAAACATCTTCAAGGCTTTCATATCATTGAAGATCTTTGACACTCTGAAAAGAAGGCCAAGAACCTGAGTTATCAACATGTGACTATAAGATCCTTCACTTATGTACGTGGTATTCAAACTTAACTGGATTGCAGCACGATGAAAAGTAATGGTTGAAGTAATTTTAATTTCCCCAAATGTGTTGGTAGTTAGCGATCGGTTGTTATAAAGTCACTATTTATACAGTTACAAGCTGTTAATTAGTTCATGCCTCATAAATATTAAATTTATGCACATGCTTTTTGTTTAAGAAACAATCAATCACTCTTCTTTTGTTCCTCAACTCCTCTATTTTGTTATCCTATCAAAATATAAATTCAGCCATCTCGACCACATTTAAGGTCGAAATGTGATAAGTTTGTTTTCACCACACTACCTTCCATAGACAAACTATACAGATGTGGTAGCAAATAAACGTTTAACTTGAGATGCCTAAATGAGGATTAAGATCGTAATTATTGCCTATGCACGTAGCTATACTGCACATCATCCACTGATTAGTTCTTGTGTAAAATATTGTCACATTTTCTTAAACATACAAATCACAATACAATGTATTAGATAAATAATTACATCATAGTATATAAAGTAACTAATAAATTCTGATAGTGAGGACTGTTACTTTTATATTGTTGTTAAACAAATTTATTTAAGATAGCTTATTTTACTTTTAGTAACTGATTCATGTAGTGTTATTTAAATATGGAAGATATAATATGGGCTTACTTTTGGTAAATAGTTAATGTCAGGGACGCTAGCAAGAATCGAGCAGTTTCTTAATATAATACACCAGTTAATGTATACAGATATCTGTACTGGCCTTTCATTACGTCATCATGCTGTTTGCTAAACCAAAAGAATCAATACATCATAAGGTTGGTCAGTAATACATGTCGAGGAAATGTTACTCTAAAGAAACTAGAGGTCTGCTGACATCCGGTGTTATCTCTTCTAACCACTACTTCCTCCTACGTCAACCACGATATCGTTTATAGGTTTTCAACTCGTATGAAAAGGTACTTTTGGTATATTTTGAAAACTAGTTTTTCTAGTCAATTGATTGTAATATCCTAATATTTATATTGGGCAAGTTCTATCCTGGGAGCCAGTTTTGAAGGGGATGGGGAATATTCGTAAATGTGGCAACTAAACAGGTAATAATCAATCGAAAAGTACCACGGGCCACTGCACATCTCACCTTGCTTCCCTCATACGAGGTTGGTACAGTCATATATTAAGTATTAATAAGTTGACTTTTCTTGTCAGAATTACAGTTAGGCCTAAACCGTGGCTGCAATTATCTAACATTATTCCAGTGAGCTTTTCTTCTCTCGGGGTTACTTTTTTTGAGCGGGTTTTTGTGTTATTTTTAGGGTGAATATCGGGAGCAAAGATCGAAGGGATGGAAAGGGGATGGGCAGAATAGCTTTTTGTTTAATTTAAAGAGTACGTTTTGTTTTATGAGTACTGTATATGTATATTAAACAAAATTTCAAACATCTTTTTTGTTTCTCTACTTTTTTAACATTGTATGTACCAATTGTCCATTACAGAGGGATTTTAATAATAAGTTTAAAAACTGTAACAATGACTCTTCCAACGCCAGAAAATACTAATCACGTCTTATATATAAAGCGAGAACTGTCTGTGGATGTAGCATAGGCATAGTTACATTCAGTCTCCACCGATCATCTAGTGAATTATATAAAAAAACACATAGTGGTTGTCTTCTACAATATTTTATTAAAGATAAGAGAAGACGAATAATTGTCGGTCTGTTTCTTCTCATGTACAGGCTATTTGCTAAAACAAAAACATTCATCCATCAACAGTTCGGTCAGTTATACACGACGAGGAAGTGTTGCTGCAAAGAGCGTAGTAATGCGCTGACATCCGGTTGTTGTCTTTCTTAAATCACCCACATCAAAACTCTCTATTTACCCCAAATGCAAGCGCTTTATCGTCTACGTCGACCACTTTTAAGTAGCGACGACGCCCTCCAACTTCAGATTGAGCAGAACATAATAGTGACAGCTGTTATTCAGAGCGTGTTATTCAGTTTCTAGTTACAATCTACTGTACTATACCCCACACATCGGGGAGTATAGGACACAAGATATAGTCACTCTGTGACTTCTAAAACATTTAGTTACAGACAACGTATGAAGTCTCATTTTCGCGTCTATTTCTTCTCAGAAATACTCCTCACAGATTGTACTATAGTATACCAACACCTACTTTGAGGCGGAAAACGCAGTCGACCGCGCTAATAGCCCACCTTTCGAAGCCATTGTCACCCGTAAGCTGGGTCGGGAGGCCGGCGGGCAGCCAATTAGTCACATGTATTGCTCCGAGTACCGATATGATTTTTTCCAGATTCAATTTTATGGAAATATAAGTCATGTTACGTTATTCATCGCGGCCTGCTGTTAATCGTGATATAAAATTTGACGCAAATCGGTGAAAATTGAGTGGTTAAAATGCACTTACTTAATGTGTTTGAAACAGTAATAAGGATTTAATTTAATAATACTACATGATTAAAACTAGAATCATGTATTTACAAAAGAAAAAAACATTACACAGTCATGAACAAACGAACCAAGAACATTGAAAATTAAAAAAGAGTGCTTAAATGGAACTATAATTCTTCTTATAATTCTTAAGTATTGTAGTAATATTAAACGAAACCTGTTCGATTTACTACGAGGATGCGACGATACTACGAGTACGAGGATGCGACGAGAATTAAAAATTATGGTTTTGGATGGAAAGTTTACCTTTGATTACTAAATTAACTCAAATCTTTCATGCTTATTATGATCGATGCACCACGGTCATTACTGGTTCCGCATCATTAGCAAAGGGATGGACGTGATTCATACTTCCCTTCGGTTCTGGCCGTCCCAACATCCGGCCTTAATTATGTATTCTGGGAATACATAAGTTCCACTAATGTTACTAATATTCTACTGAGGTAACTGTTTAGTCGCTGTGGTCAGTTTATGTTTGCGGGTTATTCGGTGAAGAATCAAATTTGTGAGTGCAATGGCAGAAGTTAGGGCTTCGTCTCCGGAGAAGTATATCACCTCTAAGAGTAAACAGGAATACCTGATGCACTGATACATCAGTGCGGAAAGACGTCTTATTTTACAAGTTTACGGTGTCTTACGAACAGAAAATCCGGGAATGTCGAAGAGAGATGTGGAGGAAAGAGTAGGCGTGTTGACAGAATCGAGCAGAGCGACTGTGGAGCGGCTAAGAAAAGAAGCGAACGACGGCTCTGTTGTGACACCCGGAAAGAAACGTCCTCGTCAAGTAGGCAAACGAACAAGGATGGCGATTTTCGATGATTTCCAAAAGAATAGTATCAAAAGAAAAGTTCATTCGCTACTAAGGCAAAACATACCACCTACAGTAAAAAAAGTCAATGCAATGATCAATGATGACCCCGAGCTTCCAAATATGTGCCAAGAAACAACGAGAAAACTGATGATCGATCTAGGTTTTAAGTACGAAAAAAGAAATCGCCGGGCCATACTGATTGAACGGCAAGATATAATACTTTGGCGGAGAAGATATCTAATGAAAATTAAGAAATTTAGAGAAGAGGGAAAGAAGATTTTTTATTTGGATGAAACGTGGTGCAACGCTGGACACACAGTGAAGAAAGCATGGACACCCAGTTACATAAAGTCGGCAAAGCAAGCGTTCATTAATGGAGAAACAACTGGCCTGCACAATCTTCCTGGGAGAGGTGGACGCCATATTGTTGTGCACATAGGCAGTGAGACGGGGTTTTTGAATGACCCAAACGATCCATCAGAAACAAACGACGCTCTGTTTGTGAATTTTAAAATGACACATTACGTTTTCCTTGTATTTCGTTCTTAAGACCAAGATAAATACATCAACTCTGTTGTGTATTTTGATCTTAGCTAGTTTGTTAATGGCTGTGCAATATTTTTTTTATTTTGTAAATACAGTTTAAATAGGTTTAATTTAACATTATTACAATACTGATCAGTTATTAATTCCATTAAGCGATATTTTTTAATTGTAAATTTTCTTGGTTCGTTTGTTTATGACTGTGTAATGTTATTTTTCTTTTGTAAATACATGATTCTAGTTTTATTTATGTAGTATTATTAAATTAAATCCTTATTACTGTTTCAAACACATTAAGTAAGTGCATTTTAACCACTCAATTTTCACCGATTTGCGTCAAATTTTATATCACGATTAACAGCAGGCCGCGATGAATAAAGTAACATGACTTATATTTCCATAAAATTGAATCTGGAAAAAATCGTATCGGTACTCGGAGCAATACATGTGACTAATTGGCTGCCCGCCGGCCTCCCGACCCAGCTTACGGGTGACAATGGCTTCGAAAGGTGGGCTATTAGCGCGGTCGACTGCGTTTTCCGCCTCAAAGTAGGTGTTGGTATACTATAGTAGCTTGTAAGGTGCTGTTTACAGCAATCTACTTACTCCGTAGTCAGCCTAATACAATCAGCAATCTTAATAGTCCACTTAACTATCTAAACATACGCCAATTAAAAAAAAAATGACTCTATTAAGTTATAAATTCTAGTCTATTTTCTAAGTTAAAGAAATTATTTGAAGCAGTTATTTTATCAGAAACGTTAAACGGATTTTAAGGGGCCTATACCACCCTAGTTGAAAGTACAGTATTAAATTTCCTATATGATATATTAGGTACCATAAGAGCTAAGTTTGTACTACTTCTTAACTACATATGAGTACGAAAAATAGAATACAATGTATGTAAAACATTTAGAATCAAAACAATTATTTTTACTTTAAAAATGAATATTCCTTGTATATTTTCTTAGTCAGGTATACATAAACACTAAGTATAAATAATTTATACTAGGACCTAAGAATATTGTTCCCAAAGTTTCAAAAAGCGTAATTTTGGTAAATAGCGAAAACCAAGAAAAGTGCACATAATTAGAGAAAGTTACTTACTTTCAAAGCCTCCTGGATTATAGTGAAGGTCATCATCTTCTTCTAATGCAAGTCTCCTCTTGGCAATTCCGGTTTATTTTGTTTCTTCCTTTGTAGCTCAGTTAGTATTTCAAAAACGTCATTAGCTTTCCTTAAAACATTAATATTTTATGTCAGTTAAGCCTTCCAACGTTTTAAGTTGATTATTAATTTATTTTTTAGAGATGATATTGAAATGTTATAGGATGGACATTTAAAGAGCTGAACCTTTTTAAAGAACATAAAATGCGTACGTGTTTAACTAACAAACAGAGAAGCCATTCAGTGAAATTCCTAAACATGAAGTTTAAAATGTTGTAATTCAACCAAACATGCATGGCTCAATTTTCAATAGGATTCAGTAAATATAGGATTTAATTTTTACTTCTCTCCGAAATAAAGCAGAGACGCATCATTCTAGTTCGTATAAACTTTAGCAGTTGTAACAAGAAGATAACTAAATTAAACTGGGAAAGTTGGCTTAGTTACAAGTTAAGTAGTTGCACCTCTAAGTTTTCTACCTTTAGAGCTGATACATTTAAAGAGCTTGCCATTTAGTTAAATCCTGCCAGATACAATTACATTTCAAGGATTTCATGTATCTAGTTGTGTAATTACTGTAAAACATAAGTGGATCAGTTGTTTTATTAATTTTCTTGCCTATGTACATATTTTTTTCAATTATTATTCCTATAGTTAACTCATCATGCTCCTAAATATCAGTTTACATTTACTTCGTAATAAACATAACTAAAAAAATTATGAATATATTAGGATGTATAGAACTGAATTTATTACACACACACTAAGCCAATGTACTATAAATGAAATAAAAATTTGGAATATACTTTTAGACTATATTTGATATGGTTTTTTTCAATTTTCAATATTTATAATTTTGATAAATTTATAATTTCAAAACGAGCTAATTTTTATGTATTATTTAAATTTATTACTTTAATTTGATTACTTAAATCAGCCTTAAACTAAACCAGTTATTGTTACTAAAAGTTTTTTACAATTTAAAACTACATGATACATAATTACAAGGAATATGAATGAGTGTAACTTACAAATAAATCATATAAATGTTTTTATTTATTTACTTTAACTTGCCAATAAAACTTTTAACATGTTTCAGATAAATTACATCATAAGAAACAATATCACTTGTGTCTTGGTAACTGCAATATTAACAGAAAAGAAGTCCTTCTTTTAGAAAATCGTCTCTGAGCAAAATTAACGATAGTAAGAATTAGAGTTGAGAAGAAACACAATAGTAACACATATTTAAAATATTCAAACTAGTGACAGTTATTAAAAAATAATAAAATAAGAAACTATAAAGCATTAACAAGCCAACAATCATCAACAACAATACTAAGATCTGAAATTATAACACAAGAAAATAACAAATCCCCGTTCATTGTGAAACATAAATGACTCACTACTCTACAAAACAGCGTAAGTTATTAATAATAATAACAAACCAATGAGCATAGACAGTATAATAGTTCATAAGCAACTAAACTAAGCAAACTCAACAATACTTTCAGCAGCAACAACCAAATAATTAGTTTTAAACAATAACTACCAAGGTTGAAGTGAAACAAAATGCAATAAACATAGTAAAGTAGCTATAACAGATGATTGACAGCATTATTATCTGCCAATGTCAATATTAAATAATGTATTGTTGCACGAGGGTGAGTGTTTTCTTCTTAGGCACATGAACAATATGTCCAAAGAAGTTCAGCTCTGCAAAAACCAAGTCCCGGTTCTTGATCAAGCGTGTAACAATGCCAAACCACGAACAGTTACAAATATACCTGCCGATGGTAGGTTCCTCCCCAACATTTACAGTATTAGTGACCCTCCCACTCTCCCAGACACGTACAGTACAAATATACCTGGCTGTGGCGAGTTCGTCAAGGCTATAAACCCTCTCCGACGTTTACACTGGTACTAACTCTCCCACTCTTCCAGACACATGCAGTTACACATATATCTAGCTGTGGTGAGTTCTTCGAGTCTATAAACCAGCCCCGACATTTACAGTATTACTGGTAGTAACCATCCCACCCTTCCAGACACATGCAGTTACACATATATCTAGCTGTGGTGAGTTCCTCGAGTCTATAAACCAGCCCCGACATTTACAGTATACTGGTAGTAACCATCCCACCCTTCCAGACACATGCAGTTACACATATATCTAGCTGTGGTGAGTTCCTCGAGTCTATAAACCAGCCCCGACATTTACAGTATACTGGTAGTAACCATCCCACCCTTCCAGACACATGCAGTTACACATATATCTAGCTGTGGTGAGTTCTTCGAGTCTATAAACCAGCCCCGACATTTACAGTATACTGGTAGTAGCCATCCCACCCTTCCAGACACATGCAGTTACACATATATCTAGCTGTGGTGAGTTCCTCGAGTCTATTAACCAGCCCCGACATTCACACTGGTAGTGACCATCCCACCCTTCTAGACACATACAGTTACACATATACATGGCTGAAGCGAGTTCCTCGAGGCTATAAACCATTCCCGACGTTTACACTGGTAGTGACCCTCCCCCCTCCCAGACACGTACAGTTTCAAATATACCTGGCTGTGGTGAGTTCCTCGAGTCAATTAACTCTCCCCTCTGACTGGTAGTGACCCTCCCACCCTTCCAGACACATACAGTTACACATATGCCTGGCTGTGGCGAGTTCCTCGAGGGTATAAACCATCCCCGACGTTTACACTGGTAGTGACCCTCCCCCCTCCCAGACACGTACAGTTACAAATATTCCTGGCTGTGGCGAGTTTCTCGAGACTAAAATCCCTCCCCAACATTTCCACTGGTAGTGCTGGCATTAACCCTACCCCCTCCCAGACACTTACAAATATTCCTGTCTGTGGCGAGTTTCTCGAGGTTAAAAACCGTCCGCAACATTTACACTGGTAGTGACCCTCCCAGACACGGACATTGGCATTAACCCACCGTATACTTGATTTATATAGGTTGATTATAAGAATTCAGTTGGTATATAAGTAGCAGCTTAAGGTATCAAGAAGTTGAAACAAATAAAATGTAGTCATTTTATACAGTTTTAAAATAGTGAAAAGCAAATTTCATAATGTATTTGCCATCTTTTGAATTATAG